>JAQGAG010000658.1:0-13744 GCA_034696835.1 Lepidocyrtus lignorum
GTGATCGGATTCCGCCCAAAAGCAATACCGTTCTTCCTATTAACGATTTATACCTACATGCCAAATTTGAACGAAATTGATTCACGCGTTCGAAAGTTATCGTGCGTACAGACGGACAGACAGACGGACGCCAAACTGATCGCTATACTAGCTTTCAGCTACGTAAAAACTGATCGCTATACTAGCTTTCAGCTACGTAATAAACACCAGTATCTCATTCGTGTTGTCAATGTCAATTTGATCTTCTGTCTTTCAAGAGCAGCCTTTGTTCCATCGTCAAGCTCGAGAGAAATATTTCAAACAGAGGAAAAAATGAGTTAAATGTCGAAATAAGACCTTCATAAGACATAATTGCGGCCTTCTTAGAATTTAAGTTATTTAAATGCATAGGTACCTTTGTCAAATAGCCCGATGAAAGCTGCTTTAGATTATTACGAAGCTGTAAGCGTAGTATAGGTTTACCCTTGGGTGTCTGTTTACGCTCTAGCGTCCAAACGCGCTAACCGATTTTCTTCAAATTTGATATGGGGGTTCAAATGGTCATTTGTAAGAAGTGTATTGTTTTTGGGGTCAATCTGATCACGGGAAGTGGGTCAAAGGTCAAAGTCGTCATATGGAGGGGTCATATAGTAATTGGGGTATCAAAAGAACACCCTTGGTTCGCTCGTTTCAATGGTATAGTTTTTATCAGTGTGACTTAGATAGTCACTGAAAAATCACTGATTAAAATATTCAAAATTTGAATTTTCAACTTTGTGGTAAGAATGTCAGTAAGAATGTCGTATGTAATAATTATATACATACATATGTAGTAATAATACCTCATGAAAATTTGCATAATATAGTTCATACGACTTACAGCTTCGTTGTTGTATTACAATCAATTTATTCAACTTCAAAAACCCATCATGAACAGAAGCGGAAGTAAGCTTGGAGCTGTTTGTCACAAATGAGGTCAGTTCTGGAAAATGTTTAATAATCATTAAAGTTTTAAATTTCATTCATAGGGTTTAGTTATAGCTAAAAATGTTCATTCATAACAAAGTACATTTTTGAAGCTTACTTTTCAGCCTAGTGATATTGGGGCCACCCTGAATCTCTTCATTCCCACCAGCTTCATAGGTATTTCCTATTCCAATCACCACTTCATCAGTGAGCTCAACTCCACAATCGGTGATATCTTTAAGATTTTTCCAGTGTTGAGACTGTTGACAAACCATCGCGAATTGGACATCATCCAAGAAACCCCCAAGTTGGGCATCCATTTCACGAGTTTTCTCAAGTTAAGAGGGGACAACGGTGCTCGATGGAAACAAAATCTTAATTCCGTCATTTCCGTCAACGTTGGCAATGTCGTTTCCAATCTCAAGTTGTGTCGAGTTGGAAAATAACTCGTCTCTCTTTGAAAACCTCAGAATTTGCAGTCGGCGCAGGTTTGGAGTGTACCTTAAGTAGTTGAGATTGTCGGAAAATCGATTGGAAAAGAGGACGAATGTTTCCAAATTTTTAAGGTTAACTCCAAGAGGAAATGAATTGAAGAGCATGTCCCCCTTCCCATCATGTCCAATAACTTTCAACGATTTTAGTGTTGAAGAGTGACGCTGTAGAATATCTCTGAGGACATCTGCATTGTTGAAATTGTTGTCCACTTTCCCGGAAATATAAATGTGCATTCGTTGAAGTGGTAGGTTGAGCTGATTATGTAGTTTTAGAAGCTCAATGAAGGAGGCTGTGTGCTCTCCGAACTCAAAGTAAAAGTCAAAATGGAAGTTCTTGAAGGGCAAGTTCGTCTGGTCCTGTGATCTGATTAATCGTATTGTTTCCAAGAGGTTTAGATACTCCAGTTTTGCTGGTCCCAGTCCAGTGTCCAGGTGCAGGCTTTTTAACTTGTGGAAATGGCTTAAGAAATCCATCATCGAATGAGGGCGACATCGGGAAAGGTTCAATGACCTAAGTCCATGAGGTCCAAAAGCAGGCTCCTCATATACAAGGATGTCTTCCCCTGATCCATTCCAATAGGCAACATTGTCAACTTTACAATCATCCATTTTTAGGAACTGTAGGTTTGGGAAGGATTGAAATATGATGCGTCGAAAATTCTCCCGCCCGACAAATGAGCACTTCTCAAAGGTCAACGAGGTTATTTGGCCCCCAACCTTCTCCAGAAATTGTTCTTGCTCCACATCCCCACCTCCAGCTCTGAAGGACAGGAGTTTAAGTTGAAACTTTTGAACGGACAGGAAGCCCATTCCTCCGCTTCCCAGAGGTCGAGAAATTTCCCGAGTGAAGTTGTACATGTGGATCCATTATCTTGAGTGGAGACAATTCCTTCCTTTCCAAACTTGAGGGTAGCGTTGGAACGCCAAGTTGATAAGGACTCGTTATACCACAGCTTACTCACCAGCCTGTACTTTGCAAGCTCATCCACGGGTAACTGCTCAAAGAACACATTCAGAATCTGGAACGCCATCATCGTAAAAATAAATCATATTTACCCAGTTATTACAATTTACAATAAAATTGCATTTTGTCAATTAAAAACTCCAATTTTAACTACGCCTATTTCGTTTGGGAAAAGGATACAATATTTATTTTATTTGTCTTGTGAAGTAATTACCGGAGGTTGCACAAATGGATCAAGCCGGATGTTGCCAACATCCTCCTCCCTAGTTCCATCAATGCTCTCTGACTCGATGATTGGGAACTTTTAAATACGAACTATAATTGTTAGTAGAAATAATTAAAAGCACAACAAGAAGGGAAAAACTTAAGTAAAAATCCTAATCCTCAATAACCAAACCTATCTATCGAATATCGAATCCCTTCCATGCTACACGAATACACGTTCATATTTTTACAACCTATCATCAAGCCCACATCTATTTTCTTATCTCAGTTTACAGATCTGGGAATTTGTTCTGGTTGGGAAGTTAGGAATGCGGATGTATGGAAAATACATAATTAAAAAGACAAAATACGGTTAGACCTTCAAAAGACTGAATTACGCAATCTTTTTAAGACTTGGGATAATTGTAAAATGATAAACGGGACAACCCAAACTTCGTTTAAGGATTCGGATCTAAGACTTTCAAAATATAAATGAAGATACAGCTGTATTGTACTTTCAGTTTGTTTCGGTTTGCTACTTTGTTTTATAGCAGCCATTACCAGCGTTTTGTACCCGTTTAAATATTAGTGTAATGAAGTTCAAAAGCACTTTTAAAACCGACTGCGAGGAAGGGGAACATAAATTTTGAAGTTGAAGCGGAGGTGAGTGTGGGAATAAAAACGGATTGTTCAACGTGATTGATCATGGTGACGCATCAGCAACAGGCAAGTACGAAGAGAAATTATTGAAAATAACTGCGTAGTTCAAATGTACAAACTGCGAACAATGGTATAGTTTCGCCAGTGGGCATTGCTCAAATTTTATTTTGCCCAGCAGTGAATTACGAGTTTGCTAACTCTGATATACTGAGTTAGTAATACCTAATTGGGAATGAGATATTATGGATGGATGGACTAATATATTAGGTAAGTATTTTTCTTGATAGACATTTTTACTTCTTTAAACTATCGAACTTCCGCCCGGAGGACAAGTTCACGCCCGAGGATTTGCCAGTTTTGAGAATCTGATGGAGAGGAAGTACTATGCAATGAGTCGAGAGTCAATATCACGTGCCCCCCAGGCCCAACGCAACACTCCCTCCAACCTACATATGCTGAATAACGACTACTGGATCGAGGTAAATGTTTTTGTTTTTCATAAAAATCGGGTAAATGTTTCTAGCTAATTTAATAGAATATGAGTCAAACACGTCGTTTAAAAAAAGGATTTGCTCTACATGTTTCGTGTTATGCAAATAATGCTGTGTACATGCAATAGACTAACTTGAACCGAACCTAATCCCATGTCGATTTCCTTTAACAGGGGACAAGCAACAGGAATCACTTTGCCCCAGCGGTCCAGTCAAGGGAGAATACAGCTGGTGAAGATGTCTTCGTCCTGATTGTCCCCATGAAGGATTTGTCGTCGGTAATAATGAGCCAGCCCTCGTGGGAAGTCACCACGATGAACAATATCTGAAAAAATATTTCGGTAAACTCGATCTGTGACGGGGTAGTGTTTTATTAAAGTTATTAATTTGTAGCTACTAATATCAATAGTAGCAATATATCAATTTCCCAAGTTTCAAACAAATAACAAACCATTTCATGCAACGTCAAATATTTACCTAATCATATTTATATTTTCTTTTTTTAAGCTGCTGCCGGAGGCCTCCGTGGAGAAGGAATCGTATAAACTATGAAGTTGGGAAGCAATATAGCAAATTAATATATTAAATCTAATAATCATGTAGTATAAGTTTTTATTTTATTTTCTATAAGGAAAGCTGCCGGTGGCCTCCTCCGTTGGCCCTTTGCAGTCTTACCCATACTTTGCCCATACAGTCCACCGCAAAATCGGAACTTTCCCCGGCTGGCATATGACAGTGAAATAAAATTGCTCAATTCTGCACCTCCACTCCAACGAAAACGCTCCAAGCTTGCGAAAAGACCAAGCAATTCCAAAAAGGGTCTCTCGCGATCGAAACTGAAACTTTACGAGAGAGACGAAGAGGGCATGGAGGACAAAAATGAGAAGAAAAGGGCCAAGAAAGCTAAAAGAAGCAATGAATTTAGGGACAAGATAAAGAGGTTGGCCAATCACCAGTGTATTTGCTGCCTCCTTCCGAGTCCCTTCATCTTGTGTCCTCCCATTAACTTATGTAAGTACTTCGAAGGGATATTCCTCAACAGTTTTTTCTGCAGACAATCCTTTCCGGCCGTATTGTACATTTTACAATGGATTCATGGAAGTTGGCACAGACGCCAACAATCAAAAATGACGCTATGGATAAGTTATCAGAAAGATCTTTAGCAAACGTAAAGTAGCATTTTAGTTACATTACTTTCACATTACATTACTTTTCATGGCAGTGTCAGAGCTCTTGCATTACCCCAAAACTTTGGCAGTGTGTCAGACGGACGGACTCCATTCGCATTCATCCTGGTGGTCTCAGGTATCAGTTCTCAAGTCGCCCCAGTCACAATCCTGAACAAAGAGTTACACTATTTTCACGGGTGCACCGCCACCACGTAAGGTAGTAATGAAATTAGCGGGTCGGAGCGACGCCGTCTGTACAATCCCGTAAATAATCCAAGTTCATTGGGACGGATCAGCAGTAGCAGTTGATCTTCATTTCACTTCTTCTGTGATTCTGTCTCAACATCATCAGGTCACGTTTATTTTGGAAGTTGTTGCGGGTGCATAGTGCATTTACGTGTGTCGCTTTGAGCAAATTATAAATTATAACAGAGGTGTGTTAATTCACGTTGATTTAATTGTTCCAAAGGTCATTTATTCAAAAGAAAGCTTCATTCATCTTCCACATCTTCTCCCATGTCATTGTTTTGTTAATCCGCGGTTGATTATTGAATAACTAAATTTTAAAAAATTCTCGGTCAACGGAAGTCAATCATCCGACTATAAAATAAATTGCAAGCTCCAAAATGCAGAAGGTTGTAGTTCCTCCCACCAACTTTGCCACTGGGGTAAATCATCCAGCTAACCCGACATGGGGTTACTACAAGCCATTAATGTTTAATTAAAGCCGGAAGTCAATTATGTTTTGTTTATTATATTTTATATTTTAGATGAAGGTGGAAGAGCGATCCTTGACATGGACCATTGATAACTTCCCTCTCATACGGAGGCACAAAGAGATGATCGATTCCCAAGGGATCGAGTTCACTGCGGGAAAGACTACGGGTCACCTATCCAAGTGGACCGTTTTCCTACAGGAGCGGAAGGAAGATCAAGGCCGGAGATGGATTGGAATCGGCTTACAACTCAAAAGTCCAAAGCCGACGGATGACATCTTCAAGCATCTCCTTTCCGAATTTCGATTCATTATCAGGGACAAGGACGGGAATATAATCAAGGATGAAGGTAAATGTCCACAACTAAATAAAAAGTACTAATAAAACTACTAATGTTAACTAACATTAAGCTATGGATTTTATTATAACCCGATTCAGGAACTGGAGTGATGCATATTGCCACCAAGTTTACTGCAGCTAAATCATGGGGCTCCTTGAAGTTCATTGATGCTGACGAAGCTAACTTCTGCCCAGAGGAAAGTTTAATGATCCATATCACCTTCCAGCTTTACACCCCGTCTTCGGCGAAACTAACTAACTCTTTGGAAGCCATCGAAGAGAACTTTCAAATTAGGTGTTTGGATCAAATGCGAAAGGATTTTGCTGGCTTACTGGAAATCCCTGATCCTTCCACTGATATCAAAGTCATTTCGAACGATAAGAAGGAGTTCTCCATGAAAAAAGGGATTCTTGCAGGTGACGATGAAAACATCTAAGCTTCAAACAGATTTCCAGCATTTCCAGTGACATTATGTTATTTAATATTCATTTTATTTTAACAGCGCGGAGTGAGGTATTTGCAGCAATGTTGAGGTCTGGTATGATTGAAGCGAATTCTGGAGTGGTCAAACTCTCCGACATTTCCTCAAAAACTCTGGAAGTCGTCCTCCACTTCTTGAAAACTGGAACCCTTCTTCCGGAGTGGAGGGAGGCTGATGTGATCCTGGAGTTGACAAATGCCGCTGCGGAATATCAGCTTAAAGATCTTCTCCAGTTTTTGGATGCGACGTTGGGGAAGGTGTGTCAACTTGAGAATGTATTGGCGCTCGCTACCCTCGCTCGACAGTTGTCTCTGAGGGTGGCGGAAGAGGAGCTCATGATGTTTGTGAGGAAGGAGGGGGTCGGTTCACTGGATAATGTTTTCCAGATGTGGAACAGTAAACTCCCTGGGATTGGTTCCGCGGCAACGCCAGCTGCTGCAGCGAACAAGGGGAAGAAGCGTCAGAAGAATCAGCGTTAGTGAAAGATGAGGGGTCGCGGGGCTATGTTTATTTGACATTTCATTTGGATTAGTTTCTCAAATTACCAGAATAATAAATATAAATTAAATGTTCAAAAGAGTTCGTTGTCAAAATGGTGGATTTGTTACGGATAATATCTAATCTGACAATTAATCATGACTTTTCTTAGGCTTTTCATTAATTACCAGATTGGATGGCTTGTCTTTTAAGTTCAATGAATTGTGAAAATTCAATAGTCATATTATAATTAATAAAAGAATTAATTTAAAGTAATTTTTATAGCCTTGTTCTTCAGTTAAAGTCATTTCATGCATCCATCCATACATTTAAAAGCGGCAGCAATCACATTTCAAGTAGTAATTAAGTTGTTTTGTAGATCGATGCTAAAAAATATTGCAAAACCGGACATTGGCATCTCTTTTGAAACCTTATTGCAAAATATTTATGAAGTGTTGGAATGATTCAGGTTGATCTACGATATTGCTAGTTGAACTAATGTTGATTTCTCAAGTCGCCCCTGTCACCCAGATTAAGCATTTATAGGATAGTTGAGTGTAAATTTCCAATTAAATATTTCGACGATCAACACAATAGGGCGTGATCGCTTCTTACGAATGATTTTTACTTACATCCATTTATTTTGGAGTCTCGAGGGCTGAGCTGCTTTCTCAGATCTGCCGTTGCTTTTCATCATTCAGATCCGGTTGGCTTTCCAGTCTTTTTATTTTCCTTTGTCCTCTTCAACCTGAAGCAACCTTACGCGTTCGAGAAACTGCATTTAAGCTCTATGCTATATGCCACTGACGTAATATGATAGCAATTATGAATTTTAATAATTTAAGATGAACGCCAAAAGTGAAAGCTAAAATTTTATGTACGTGTTTAAATATTATAATAAAAAGAGTTGAAAATAAAGTGTATAATTATTTTTTACAAATGTGTTTAGAAGTTGTGTTCACATCGTTTAATTTAATTAAGCAGAAATGTGTCAATTATAAATTAACCTTACAATCATATATAGTATTTAGCTGGCGATAAAATTCCTTAATTAAAGCGAGACTACTTTACTAAAAGTTTCTTTTTCGCAAAATATTGTATTACAGGACAATTAGACAAAACTATTATCCATAACTAAAGTATGACATCACAAAACTACGTAATTCATTAAAATTTTAAACTTAAATTATCCTATGATTACTAATCTCTGGACCCCAACAAAATTATCTACAATGACAAATCTACACGAATTAGTTTACTCTGGCTTCAACATATAGCGTACGTTGATTTATATTTAGCTTTTATTCTAAAAAAAGCCGATGTCTACTTTATATTCCATGTTCGATGTTCCGTCTTTTAAGAGCAGCTTTGGCTGAATCGTCAAGCTAGAGAGAAATATTTCGAACAAAGAAAAATCATAATTAAAGACCTTTTATAAGACATTACTTTATTTTTAAGATAAATGAAGATAAATGTTAAAAAAGATGAACAAAGTAATTTTAAGTGCAAACCTGCGTAAATCTGCCAAACCAAAGGAGCTTTAGATTAGCCAACTTTAAGAACCCATCACGAACGGAAGTGGAAGTAAGTTTGGAGCTGCGTGTCCGAAATGAAGTCAAGTCTGCGAAAATATTGATAGGTAATCATATTAAGTTTTCATATAACTACTTTTTCCGGCTTTATATGGTAATGGTATAGCTAAAAATCAGAGAAAAACCAAACGCAAACTTACTTTTAAGTTGAGTAATATTGGGGGCACACTGAATCTCTTCATCACCAGCTTCCTGGACATTTCCTCTTCCGATCACCCCTTCATCAGTGAGCTCGGTTCCCCAATCCCGGATATCCTTAAGGTTTTTCAAGTTCCTACATATCATAGAGAATCTGACATCGTCGAGCTCAACCCCCGACAAACGCTCCAAGTTGGGCATCCATTTCATGAGTTTTTTTAAGTTGCAAAGAGACAATGGTGAACTGAATAATGTCAATTCTGTCAACGTTGGCAATGTCCAGTCTCCAATCTCAAGTTGTAACGAGTTGGAAAATAAACTTTGTGACAAGAAGGAATTCTGAATTTTCAGAATGCGCAACTTTGGAGTGGACCTTAAGTAGTTGAGATTGTCGGAAAAGCGATAACATCCAATGGCCAATTCTTCCAAATTTTCAAGGCAGAATCCAAAAGGGAAGAATTTACAGAGCCCGCGAGGATTATTTCCAATAAATGCCAAATACTTCAGTGTTGAAGAGTGGTGTTGTAGAATATCCCTTATAACATTCTCGAAATTATCGTTGCCCTCCTCGTCGGGGTCAAAATAATGCAAACGTTGAAGTGGAAGGTTGAGCTGATTTTGCAGTTTTAGAAGCTCAATGGAGGAGGCTCTGCTCTGTCGTAACTCAAATTCAAACTCAACATCAAAGTTTGTCAGAGGTAATTTCGTCTGGTCCTGGGCTCTGATTAATCTTATTGTTTCCAACAAGTTCCTAAACACTGGCTCTCGTGCTCCAGATTCCAGGTGCAGGCTGTTCAGTTTGTGGAAATGACTCAACATATCCATCAAGGAATGTGGGCGGCAATTGGAAATGTTTAACGACTTGAGTCCATGAAGTCCATAATCAGGTTGTTTATACTCCAGGACTCCTTCCTCTGGTTCATACCAAAAAGCATTGTCCACTCTACAACCTTCCAACTTGAGGAACTGGAGCTTTGGAAAGGTTTGAAATATGATCCTTCGAAAGTTCTCCCGTCCAACAAATGAGCAGTACACAAGGGTCAATGAAGTGACATGGCCCCCAACCAGCTCCAAAAACCGTTTTTGCTCCCAATTCCCAGCTTCAAAATTCCACGACTCCAAGTTGAACTTTTTGAATGGACAGGAACCCCATTCCCCCGCTTCCCAGAGGTTGAGAAACTCCCCGATTGAAGTTGTGCGTATCTCCCCATTACCTCGCGTGGAGACAATCCCTTCCTTTCCAAACTCGACGGTAGGAATGGAACGCCAAGTTAGTGAGGACTCCTTATACCACAGCTTACTCACCAGCCGGCACTTCGCAAGCTCTTCCATGGGCAGCAGCTCAAATAAAACTTTCAATACCTAAAATGAACACCATCAACATAACATAAAAATAATTAATCATATTTACACAACTAAAACAATCCAAATCGTTCAGATCGTTCTATCAATTAATTAAAAACTACAATTTTGTATGCGCACATTTAATTCGTTGCAGAAGAAAATACATTATGTTCAGTTTTCAGTACTTACCGGCGGTTGCACAAACGGATTAGGCCGGAACAGAAGGATGCTCGGATCGTCCTCCCCCTCCCTAGCTCCACCGCCTCCATCCATGGCCTCTCCCTCGATCATTACGAATTTCGAAGCACTGAACACTTAAATACAATAGTTTTAGCTAAATATAGTAGGATTTTAATTTTCTAGTTAGCAAACAAAGCAATTAAGAAACTTCCCCCTTCCTTGTTTCAGTTCTAGCAGAACAAGTGAAAAACTGAGCTCTCCCAATCCACGTCCAGTCTGCTCACGTATCAATCACTGACTGCTCCACCTTCTCCCGATATTCTCTCCCTCTGCCCAAGTGAGATATTGGGAAGGACGAAGTGAACTGAAAAACGTTTTCAAAACGAAAAAAGGACGATATTTCATTCCAGTCCATTCATGCTCATCTTCGTATCCCTCACATGTAATCTTTTATCAGATCTGATCCCGCCCCTCTTCTCCCAGTTTAACCAAGATAGGTATTCCCGCATGCAAATGAATTTGGTGAGATTTTGCACACGGTCATACCTAGCCAGCTTCAAGTCCGACGTTTGAATTGAATTGGCAAGAGACAAATAAAAGATGATTTGAACTTCACTTTTTCCTTTGTTTGCTAGACTCTATCTGTGAGTCCTTATGCACGGTATAAAATGGAGAAACTACTTGGGTGAAAATGAAATGAGGGCATTTTTTGGTACCATCAAAATGTCATCCAGAAAAAGCTTTCACTTCACTGTTCACTAGACCCGTCACGAGAGAAAGTTAAAAGGGAAAGGCGAAGCTTTCACCTGGCAAGGGAATATTTGAGTGTTATTTGAGGGTTGACAATCGACAATAGTAATTTTATTTTTTAGGACAAATTGTTCAGATAAACGTAAAAAGTCAACCTTATCATGCGAAGTTTCACGATGCCCCGTTCCCGATTCAGACGCCTGATAAAATGAAGATTCCAATACTAATGCTGGTTCGAGTTCGGTTTAACACGGCCAACGGTGGATGCTGCTGACTTTGTACTGCCTTCTGTCAAAAATGTGGCTTTGCGACCCTTGGACTAATCATTTGCCAACTGTTCCAAAGCAACCAAAGCCCTGCCCTTTTCAAGTTGTAATAACGCCAACTGAACTGGGAGAAACAAAATATTATTGCAAGCCTTTTCCATTTTTAATTAATTACCAAACTTATTTTATGATTTCAACTTGCAATCGGAAGCGGAGCCAACAAATGTTTGAAACTCTCTAAGGCCCTTAAGATGAGTGTGAACGGCGAAAGATCACCTAGTCTTATATCTGAAGAAAAGTTAAAACCCTTGGCCCCCGGACCGAACTATATTTTCCGGAGGATTGACAGATTAAACGTGTTCTTTCCGAACACTCCGAAGTTATAAATTATAATGAGGCCAACTAAACTGTGAGAAATAAAACATTGCAAGCCATTTTATATACATAGTAGTTTACTTGCCCAATCATAAAACGTAAAATATTTCGTTGGCTTTTTTATAATGAAATAAGACAACAAATGCTTGAAGCTCGCTATAAAACATTTTTTTTAAACTTAAGATAGATACGTGTAAACGGCGGCATTGAAGGAACAAGAAAAGGTCCGCAGATTCGGTGTTAAGGTCAGGATCTTGCATAGGAAGATATACATCATTTCCAAACTGTCCTGATCAAACACGAAGTTGACGCTCCACAACTCCCCTCCCCAGCGTTGGAGCATCCTCTCCACTTCCAGTATACGAGATGTTCCGCAAATACTCTTGAGCCACTTGAGAATTTGCGAGTGAAGAAGGGATTCCGTCTCCGGTAGGTGAGGTCACTCCAGAGATTAAATGAATTCACCTTCTTCACCAACCTAGAAAGTTGTGGGGTGACATTCGGGATCCCATCTTTGAACTGCTTGTAATGACTCCTATTGTTGGTGCCTTTCATGGAGAGCTGCTCGTCGACAACTTCCTTCCAGGATCGGCAAACTAAGCGAAACCTCAATAAGAGGGATGAGGCCGGATCGTCAGTCTTGTCAGAAATAGCGATAGCATTGAAGACCTCCTTGCAGAGGATCAGAAGCACCTGAAGCAAATTTGGAAATTGACATTGTCAATAATTTACATAATTTGAACATTTTGAATGAAATGAAGAGTTTTCATTTGCTTACATCGTTGAATAGGTACTTGGTCCTGTCATTCCGTATGGCATTCCTCCGCTTCTTCGAGACCTTCGACATTCTCAGCTTATATCTTTCTCTTGAGCCTTGTTCAGAGGGATTCCCCCATGTTTCGCCAATACACAGTCCGTTTTGTCAACTCCTCCTTCACTTCCTCCAGCTATGCTGCCCTTAGTACCATTTGCTGTTGTTTCAGGGCCTCCATTCGAGACTGGATCAACTTCGCCACAGACATGCTGTCAGCCCCTTCATCGATATCAGTCTTGCTGAGCTCATTCGTTGAACTTTGCGTACGCTCATTAGCGTCTTGGTGAAAGTTGGACACATCTCCTGCACCAACTTCTGGGTTACCTTCCCTAATTCCAGTCATGGTCACCTTGAGGTCCTTCACCAGTGGTCTGTCGTTATCTGAGTTGGAGTCCATTTTTATAAAGCTATCCAATATATATGATCAAGGTTATCATCTCTCGCTCGGTCGCTCACTAAATGACGATGATCAAATGTTCATTGGGGCATTATGAGATATTACATCGAATCCATAAGATTATCAGTTTGCGTAACATATGGCAATTAAGTGATGTTTAATGCTACGTAAATGGATAAAACGAGAATGAGGAAGGGAGGGTTGCCTTTAATACTTTAACGGTTTTGGAAGTTCAATTCGGCAGAATGGAAATGAAGCAACGTGGTGCAATTCGCAATGCAAAAGATCAAGTTAAAGAAATCTCAAAAACTCAGCTTATGCTTCCAACAATGGCCTTTGTTGCACCTGATCTAGTTTCAATTCCGATGCTTCCTAACTTCTCATTTGTTCTCTTGGCTGGACTATGCACTTCTCTCAAAGCTCCACCTCAAATGGCTCATTCCCTATTTAACATGCCCTTGAACCTTCACTCTTCATTTTTTTCCTCGACACTTCTGGCCTTATCTATCCTTCAGCTCATTACTAATGCTCTGAACAGCTATCGAGAAATTGCAAAAACTGACATAGACGCCAGACGCCAAACTGATTTAATATTCATCTATAACTACAAACTAAGTAACGACTAACGTATTTGCATGTATTATTATTTGAGTTAGAATGAAAGTAAAATTAATATTTGGAACGACGCTCACAAATTCTACTCATTTCTTTTATTTAATTAAGTCGAAAAGTAACAATTATATTAAGTATTTAGCTGACAATGTAATTCCTTAAATGAAAAGCGTATTTTCATTTTCCCTATATTTCTTGCAATCGAATACAAACACAATCCATAATCACAAACACAAACCTATTTAATTTTATAATAATCCACCTTCGATCACTGTACTAACTACTAAGATCTCAAGGATCCCACCGAAATCATAGCGCTCTTTAAATCACTTCAA
>JAQGAG010000659.1:0-13737 GCA_034696835.1 Lepidocyrtus lignorum
ATTCCAATTTGTAATTGCATTTTGAGGGAAATGGTAAAAGTATGGAATGCATATAGCATTAGGCAATGCAATTAATTTATTCGCCGCCAAAAAAAGCTTGCAAAAATGAATTTTCACGTGGTCATTCCAATTTGTATTTGCGTTTGGGAGAAAATGGTTATGGAATTAGATACATTGAGCATGTAGAAATGCTAGTATTTATTTTTTTCGCCAAAAGTGCATGGAAAAATTAATTTTTGTGTGACCATTATAAGTGCAGATTAGTTTTAAGGATTTTGGCATTTTTAATGAAGTAATGTATGTTTTAATAGTTGAAAATTGCAAAAATATACTTTGTGTATGTTTTAAAATTAAACATGTTTAATAATTTATTACATACTGTAGCAGAGCAGTTATGAAAATGTATAAATATTTTTTTGGAATTACTAATGTCTAAATTATATTGCTTGAGTACTGTATAGTTCGCACATGTGCGAATAATATTATTGGGGTGTTATAATAAAGTTTGTAGTATAACTATTCACAATCGTAAAACAAATCAGAGGAAATGGAAGTAACTTCAATTGCCATCCTTCCTGCATTCAATGGGGGATTGGTAGGTAGGAAGTATTCTGATTGTTCTGCCCCACTACTGGTAAATGCCATGTTTTGTTCACATGATGCAGTACGTGCAGGGGAGTACGTATGTTGTGTTGCAGGAAAAGGGTTATGGGAACTGGAATTTGGTTGTTGGCTTAAGTCCTGCATTTCCAAGTTTTGTTGAGGTTGGGTGCTGGGAAGTGGTGAAGTATGTAGATTTGGATTTTGCATGTATGGGTCGGAGAAGGCCAACGGAATAACTGATGGAGGCATTTCAGTAGGTGGATGTAATAATGGATTTTGCCGTTTGTTGTTAAAGATGTAACAGAAATGTCGTTTTTGTGGTTGGTTATATTCGTCTTGCAATGGTTTGGGTCCCATTATTCTCTTAAGAATTATTGTTCGTTTTTGAGAAAAACCCAATGAAAAAATGGCGAAGATTAAAATTGCAATGCAGGTGTAGCCATACGTATCAAGATTGGAATTGTCTTCAATATTTGCTAGTTTTTTTGAGCAATGGCGAATTTTGATGACTGCATTAAAAATCCAGATAAGATGGCTGTTAAAAATTGAAATCCAGACAGCAGAAGTCAGGAAGATAATGGAAACAAGAAGCATGAATCTCCATAGTACTTCTTGTATTCCATTGATGCATTTGGATGGGCGTTGGCCGGTATGATACCCGTAGTCTAATGGTTGGCTTTCACCTACATCACTTGTTACAACGTATCCAAAGCAATACAAGAACACGGCTGCTAGTGCTCCAACTGGTAGGTAATGGAAGGTTCCAATGAGATGTTGTGCATCTGTCACGTTTCTGTTGTTGGAGCAATTTAAATCCTTAAAATCTTCATGAATTTCTAACAGGTTTTCAAAACAAGGTTGTAACATCATGGTCCAGGTCACACAATAAAATAAGATGATGATTCCAACGGGGGAAAGCAACTGCGGAATGAAAATTGCAGTGGCGTACCTTAAAAAAATAGTATTACAATTGTAAAATAAAAATTGACAACGTCAAGTACAGAGCTTTTGTTGGGAGATTTGGAAAAAATCATTTTGATTTCGCATGTCAAATAAATTTGTTGTTTGTTGAATTACCTCACATGTGAAGAGCAACAAAATCCCACAGTGAAGAAAAAACTAATAGTTGATGATGTGATTAACCTGGTCTGCCAGGTTGTGTAGGAAGTTAAGGACAAGTAAGTAAGGCAGGCTGAAAAAATTCCTCCGAGAACAAATATTGCTACTGCAAGTTTTTTGTAATTTATCATACTTTCACACCAAGTTCTCAACTTTCCCTTACCCATTTTGATAATTTAAAAATTAATAAGGAAGTTAAATGCTTGCGATTATAAAAAAATAGAAGTAAATTACTGTTTTTATTTAATTTGCAATTTTCCAATTCGATTATGGCAGTGGGCTATGCTTATGTGTTGTGAAAATTCTGTACGGAAGGAAATCTATCTTCTGCTAGGATAAGAAATTCGAGTAATCGGGTTTAAGCATTATATGATAGACGGGTGACGTAACAGTAATATTGCAGAGGCTGTGAACATATCCAGATAAACTAAATAATAATCACCCTCCATATTTTACTTATAATCTCTGTATATTTTATGCGATTTGCATTGAGAAAGGACATGTATGAAGATGGACTATGAGTGTTGGATAACATGATGATTGGGAAGGATGGAGGACTTTATACTTAGGTATAGCTTCTTGCAATTTGTAACAAATATATTTTGCAGGAATGTATTGCAAAAACGATATTGTTTAAACGACTAACGAAAGTATATACCGTTTACCGAAACTTAAGGAATTAATAAATACCATTGTTTAAAATTTCATAAGTGACTTTTTGTAATAAACATGGCTAACTCCATGATAACGCATATTCAGGCGGTTTTTAACATGTTAAAAAAGTGCTTACGGCTGATAAATGCCAAAATTTATGCAGTTCAGCAGTGTACTAAAATTTTAATTTGGCAAAGTAATAATTTTTTGTTTTAATTATTGTTAAAATTTATTCTAAGATATATCCAAAAATTAAAAATACTTATTATTTTGATGTGTTTTTATAGCTTTCTTTTTGTGGATTGGTTCACCTTTGTTCAGCTGGCTTATACCTTGTTTTGTATTGACAATATTTGTGTTCCAACATGTTTTATCTACAATTTGTCCAAACATTGTGACAACAATAGTCTGCATTGTTGGTGTATTTATTTTCTTTTCCTCAATTCTTCAATGGAGCTTGTCATTTAAGATGTATAGTTGGATACTGCTTAACGCAGTTATTTGCAGGGAGTTACGTTTTGCAGCAACAATGATTGTACTTGAATTATGTCCAATCAGTATTTTGAAAAATAATTTGTCGTCAGTGTTTAAGCAATTCATTTGCACTACAAAGCAAACATTCATTTTCCTGAAATTGTTCATGGAAAGATGGATGGGAATTACAACATCAGATTTAAAACTCACTCGTCAAGTTGGCATGGTTGGGATTGCGGGTGCAAAAGGAATTTTAGGTACTGTATTGTCAGTTGGAAAATCTATTTGTAGGGCGTTGAATAAATGCCCCTTGCCAATATTGGAGGCCTTATCAAGCATACGTGTTAATGTAACTGGAAATGGGACAGTTAATGTTAGTAGTGAGGGCATGTCGTATGAAGATGCTGCAGGAATGCTGATTGATCATGTTAAAGACGCCCTTGTGTTTCATCATGTATTAGTAAATGTACTGCATATTGTAATTATTGTCAGCGTAATCCACATTATGTATATAAAATACCGAGTTTTAATGAAGTTTCAAGATTCAAAGCCAAACAAGTGCAGGCGTACTAATTTGTATGTAAAGTTAATAAATCCCATAGTTTTGTATTCCTTAATAACAGTCCTTGTGTTTGTAGTGGTAAGATGTATGATATGGCTTATGGGCGTGGGGAAAAAGATACTTATGCGAAGTTTTGCTCAGGAAACAAAATTTTACGTAGAATTCACAGGAGAAGTGGATCCAGTATTAAGAAGTAAAATAACTGAAATCCTTCGTGTATCGGAGAAAATGGAAACTGTGGTTGCTGCTTACTGTTCGTGTTTTGTGGAGCTTGAGGACATTTCTATTGTGGGGGTTGTGTTGGTCATTTTATTTTTTATGCTGGGACTGCAAACCTACGACATGCAGTATAGCATGGACAAATGTGATTATTATGTGCTAGCTAAAGTCAGGCAAACAAAGAAATGCAACATGAATACAGAAGTGGAAGTCTTCAAGGCATTGATAAATGACTTTAAATATAAGAAACCAAAAATGTAATAAGGAACATGTTCCGATTTACATCTTGCTTCGTTTGAGGTGGATATGTATGATTGCATTGTACATTTTGTCAAAACGGAAAGTAATAAATGTTATAAAAGCCGTGCAAAGCAAGGAGGATTCTATCTAACCTGTTCTAACCTAACAACCTGCTTCATATAAGTAAAGTGCTTATATGTAAGTAAAAAATATTTTTAGGCATATGACTTGTATAATAGGGGAAAAGTTCTTCTTCCCTGTGTTTCCTAAATGCCAAATTCGTGCTTCGAAGAAGTTCTTAAATGTATCTGTGCTGTAAGCTGGGAAAACAACGTTGTTTTAGACTAGACTGTGTAATACAAGTGCATAATTCGTATGAATTTTCCTACTTTTTTATTAAGTCCCAAGGTAGCATTGGAATGTGTTGTTTCAAATAGTGTGTGAACATTAAATAAATAAGGGAATTAACTAACTTTTTAACTTCTGTAATATTTAATTATCCAAACTTAATTTGTTTTGAATTGTGTGAAGTTGTGGAAAATATAGTTTTGTGTATTACAAATTAAGTTGGAAATTGTGACAATATTAACCATTGTAATAATGGCTGCGCAAAGTTCTTCAAGGCGAAGGAATGATTTTTGGAATCGGAAAATGGCAGCCTATCGGCAATACGGAGTTGCGGAATCCAGGCCTCAAGAAAATTTCAAGAATTACTTGATCAGTAAACGCAAGCTTAATTTGGGTATGGTGGTGAGGCGACAAAATAATTGGAGGAATGTTGAAGGGTTTGGTATGGTTGCCGGCCAATTTTCACCTTCACCTCCAACTTTCAAGCAACCGACTATGTTCGGAACAGAAAGTTACAGGTGGGTCGACACGGATGCGAGTTTTACTGCCATGATGCAAGACATAGTAAGATGTCATGAGATATCAATTGATTTGGAGGGTAACATGGACCATTCATATTATGGTAAGCCATACCTAATTTGTAGGTAAATTTGATTTTTTTAATTAATGGGAAGTAAAATGTAAGGAACACAATGCAATGAGTTGTCATTTTATGGATTTGTATTTGTAGGAATGTCTTGTCTTCTGCAAATTGGTACGTACACCACAACGTATCTTGTGGATCCATTTCCAACCTTCGATGAAATTAGCACACGCTTAAAGCCAGTGCTAGAATCAACAAAGTGCCTTAAATTAATGCACGGCATGGACAATGATGTGATTGCGCTTAGTCGCGATTTTGACATAAATGTCAGTGCGGTAATCGATGTTCAGCTTGTGCAGAAATGGATTTTCAAGACATTGTACGATGATGTTGTACAACGAAAATTCAAAGATATTCGTCAGAAGGACGTTGATGGCATTTTGTGGAGATCAATCGCCGATCCATTGAATTCTGCACGAGCCGTGTTGAGTAACGACCAAATTCTGAAACTTCATACCGACAAGATAAGTTTGGAAAACTTGGTCAAAATATATTTTCCAACAACCCGATTGCCCCCCGATTCTACATTAGCGGATTGGAGACTCAGGAGTTTGCCAGCTGGAATGTTGGAGTACGCAGTATTTGATGCCCACATGGTTTTGCATATTTGGGCAAAAATGAAGCAAGTGGTATGTCCCTATATTTGCTATGACATACTATAATTTAGTACCTTTATATTGCATATGTGTAATGGCTTATGAATTTCAAAGAAAGCTATATTTCAAAATATTTGCGGTCACCATACATGTATGGTTATATTAGCAAGTAATACTTTTAACAAACGTGTTCTTTTTAATTATAAGTTGTTAGCACAACCGAGGGCAAATTGGATTTTAGAACGGTGTTTTGAGGATGGGAAAGTTTTGCTACGTAAGTACTTCATTCCACCAGCGGAATTAACATGCGACGCGGCATTGGCCAAAGCGAGATTGAATCCAGTAGATCGGGATAAGTTTGAAGTGATTTACATGTGGAGAGAAAACCAAGGGAAAATTGTGGATGAATCAGTCAACGAGTTACTGACCATGCAACAAATTAACGAATTAATTCGTCTCCGTGCAATCAGCCCAGCATCTATTATTCCCATAGTCAACCGTGGACGCCGAATTCCATGCGAATCAGTGGATGATTGGGCAATCGTTGTTGGTCGCTTGGTAGGGATTGGGCGATTAGAGTGGAATCACATGGTGCGTGAAGTGAAATGCCATTGTTGTCGCGGCCGTCATGCTTACCCCCATATGGCCTGGGGGTGCGTTGAAAAATACAGCCGACAGGCAGTAAATGCTTACATGCGAGAACCTGAAAATGCAGAATTTGCAAGGCGTGAAGAAGCCCGACGTCGCGCTAACTGGGTGGCTAAACGTGGCCCAAATATTCCGTATCCGGGTGATAAGCGTTAAGTGGGTAATATACATGATGATGGAATTGCAATTTTATTTTATGTTATTTATGCGTTAAAATGCAGCTTTTTATATATGATAATTTTTTAATATTTACTATGTAGGTATAGTATGATTTAATATTGTATGTGCAGTTTAATTAATATGTTTCGGTTAAGAATGTTCCACATTTCTTTTAATTTTTTAATTTATGTAAAATGACTAGTTGTGGTTAGAGATTTTTGCAATATAAGAGCTATAATTATAATAATGGAAACAAAAATCGTTGTGAAGTTTTGGATTGTGCAGACATGTCTGCATTTTATTTAATAGCATCTTAAGTTACATAATTAACATAGCAGTATTGTGAAAACATAAAATTCCAAACTCCATTCTTACATTTGTATATTTTTTCGTTCATGTTTAATAGTACTAAATGGTATGAATTTGGCTAACAGCATCATGGAAATTTTTTATGTTTCTTCAGTAGATTGTACTTCAGAAAACCATTTAAACTTTAAGCATTTCCTTCCCTCGAATGTAGAAATTACTGCACGTCTTATAATTGTTTCGTTTTGGGTCTTTACAAGAGCCTTCCGGGCGTTTTCGAACGCATTGGTCATCCATGGTTTCAGATCAAGTACTGTCATAGGGATGTTCATTCCAAAATCATCAGTAAGATTGAAAACTTGGCCTTCACCATCTTTGGACTCTTCAGGGTTCACTGCATTAACGTCTTTGGTTTTTACAACCAATGCAGGCTTAACATCTAATTCGACAAGAACAAGATAAGAACTAAATAAGAACATATTTGTTGCATTTGAAATTTGCGAGAAATATTTACTGCCATGGCAGTTTTCGGGAGTGTTACCAACTAAGCAACCCATTTCCATTGCGTAAATGTCCCTAATTGTCTTCAACTTGGGTGAAGTCCTCCCAATTTTAGTTTCGTCTTTGATCATTTTATCTGTTGCTTCGAAAACAATCATTAGTTTGTTGACGTGCTCGATAACATCTTTGTTCTCCTTGCGCACCTTGAAATTCTGGATTTTGTACCAACTCCCAATCTAAAAAAAATAATTTTGTATTGTTAATATTACGTATTAGTAGACAAATTATGTTTCTAAATTAGGATACATACTTAAAATTAACGAAAAGTATTTGCATTATTCTTTACCTGAATTACAAGTGTCATCATTATCGCTCGATCGTCATAAGCTAACCCCAAAATCACTCCAGTCTCATCTTCAAATCCCATTTCCAGAATGTTTCCATTCGTAATCTTACTAATGCATCTGACAAGAAGGACTTTTTCACATGCTTGAAGAAACGGGGTTATCTTTAATTCCTCCACGGTAATTGGGGGGTTAAGCATACAATGTTGTATATGAGCATACAACCCAAGGTTGTATTCAGCCATTTAACTTCCGTTGTGCTGCAATTATAAATTAAATTCCAAACCCGTACGGAAGACATGAGTAACTTCGGTACAATGACGTTAAATAGAATTTCACAGTTGCGATACGTATATATAGAAACATGTTTCTGAATTATTTATGTAAATACCTAATTTGTTTGCTTCTTCCTTCCAGTAATGCGAAGGTACCGGTCAAATAGATTAGAACTAAAAACTAATTGATTCCTTGCTATTAAGTATAACAAACTATACCTACACAGTTGAAATGGTTACGTTTTCTAGAAAAAAATGCACTGCTTGAACCTCCGAAATTATAATTACTGTTTTCGTCAGGAAGGTAAAGTTGATATGGATTACCGGTCGCAACAGGTGTGTTCGCACATCTCAAATATGAAGTTTATCATGTGCTGCTTTGCTACATACTTTGGTGCATTGTTGTGTTTTATGCATGGCCCGGTAGATGTAGGCAGGATGTTTATGATCATTGGCTTTGTTGTTCTTTATGAATGCTTGATTTTATGCATGTTCCAATTCTCATGTAAATACGTTATGAGTTAGAACATGTTCTAAATTTAATGCAGATAGGTTAGAAAAATATGAGTTGTGTATTATTCTATTTAAAAATCCAGTTTCTTGTAATATGTTAATGTATCAAATACAGAATGTGTGACTTTGTGATACATATTAAATTCGCCTATTCAAATATTTTAACAACTGTGATACTCACTGTATTCTAGCCGGCAATCTAATTATTGAAAAACTAAAAGTAAATCAAATGCAGAATTATTCCAATTGGTTGTCAGTATTACGTAATTTCCGAATACAATTTATTTCTTAAAAGTTCTCTAAATTATTTACTCCATTTTAAAATTATCTTTTCCGAAATACATTAATTTCATTAAATGCGAAATTTGTTAATTCTTGCAATAATGTACTTCGCCGACGGAATTTATCTGCAAAAGCAGTTTTGAGTCGTTATATTCCAATTTTTAAATAATTATAACATAATTTGATAATTGAATGAATTATAGTATGTGTTTTTTGGTAAAACTACGTAATTCGCTGATAAAATACTTAACAAGTACTATGTTCATGGCCTTCATTCCCATTACAAAATATATTTTTAGGAATATACAATTTATATTGGCTACAGAATTTGCTGCATGATATAGTTATGTACTTCGCGGATCGGATTTATGTAATATTAAACTGCATTACAAGTTACAATTTTAAATTTAAAAATTTTAAAACATAGGAATATACAAATGGCGTACTATATGAATGTATAAATTCGTAATTAACTTGAATGGGAAATAGCACATATATTAACATGTTAATTATTACTACTGACATTTCTAATTTACTATTTCATATTCGGTTACATTTAATCGATATACTTCTTTCATGATGTAAATTGTAAATAGTACAACATCAGTTACTAAGTAATTAAATATTAACTAATTTAAATTAAATTCAGACACGTCTGATCTACAAATATTATAACTAGTACATTTTAAAGGAGGATAACATTCATTAGTCAATTTTTAAAATATTTACTCCTTGATTTAATTAATTCACTTTCAGTCTTTTGGTTACAATAAGCAGGAACAATAATTTAAAGATATCATTCAGCATCCTTCTCTTGCTCAAACCACGCCTTCAGTTCGTAAGCCTCGTCAATTGCGGGCTGCGTCTGCGGAATTTATTCAAACAATTGTATGATTAAAACCTAACATTTTCGATTGTAGTTTCAAATGCAAATTAGTGAGTTCTTGTTAGTTTACATTCACGGCTACCTCAATGTCAGAGAACCACTTAGTCTGGAGGTACTTAACTCCGTCATACGTAGTTACTCCTACATGCCGCAAAAGTACAGTCTTATCAGCACATTCAATTAACTTTAATCCAAGGTCCCCCCATACGGTCAAACGAATACTTTGCATTGACTTATCAGTTAAGGTCAGCTGCCACCTTTTGGCTCCACTTCCACTGATTGACTGGCCCCAATCCTTAACGCAGATTGCCAATACATCTGCAAACAATGTATTCACAAGTCATTAACTACGTACCAGAATATCAAGCACTTAAGCTGATGCTATAAACTTAACTAACATGGTAGTTGCAATACGCTTATTGACTTACCGACATCAGTATCCTTTGGTAGTTCCTTTATCTCATCCAAAGTCTTTAGGTTCAGACTTAAATCTCCTCGACTTTTAGTTTCCTTGATGACTGTTTGTCCCACACGTACTACAATTTGGTTATTGTTCACAGCGCCCGTCAGATACTCAGTGTTCTCTTTCTGTACTTCGAATTTCGAAACAATGTACCACCTACCAGCCTAAATTAACAAAACAATATTTTTAAATATTTTGTAAACAAATACACATGATTTATGGGCAATCAAATTAGCTAGACTAAAATACACTTTAATACAAAAAACTTATTATTTACTTGAACATGTTCAAGTGCTGCCAGATTCTCTTTGAAGGCCACCGCAATGATAATTCCACTCCCATCTTGGAATGCGACCTTTCTAACGCTAACTGTGCTTGTCACCTGAAGGCAGAGAGCCATGATGATCTTGTCCGCGATTTTCCCTACTTCCAAATCCTTTAGCTCAGTGATTTGTTGTTGTGCTTCATCAAGGTCCAGTTCCAATATTTTTGAGACTTTGCGCCTTCGATCAGCCCAGTAATCAAAGTCCAATGACATTTTAGAACTAGGACTGGCGGCGACTTTAATGAAATAAATTTACCAAATAAGTTTGGAGATTATAAACTTTGCAAAATTAAGATAACTGCATCAATTACCTAAACTGTACTACACCCATAGCCTGACTTACCCGCATCCGTTTTTTGTGCCTTTTGGGGGGTCCCAGGTGAGTTCATTGTGATAAAGAAATCAAAATGGTTACAAAGCAAAACACAAAAAAATTATTACAATTCCAAGTGTACAATTGGCAATTAAATACGAAGTTATAAAACCCAACTTCCCCGCAGTTTATATTTCACATCTGATTTGCGCAACATCCCATCACTGTCTGTTCGCTTTCATCTTTGCTAACAGAACAAAATGCACGTTTTTGTTGTGACAAAAACGTGAGTTTATGAGAATGCACCAAAGCATGAAAGCATTAGCAATATGGAACGTTGTAATACTACATGTTAAATTTGCTAGATGGCGTAATCTTATTGCATACCATAGTAAAAGTCTTTGTTTGGTAATGCTATAAATTGCAATGCATTTGATACGACTGTTTTTCGCAATCTTACTAAACGTTTGTTAATTTATTCATTTTTGATAATTTAACAAAACACACAAATACCACTCCATTTCAAAGAGTTTAGGAATTTTTATTCTTAATTTATTATAATTTCACAAAACGTTCTCCGTACATGTACGGTTTGTAAATAAGTACATTGCAAAATACAAAAAAACGAATAGAAGTTAAATGCATATTTCTCAAATCTTCTTGCATATCAACTACAACAACATAAAATCGCGGTACAAATTGAAAATGCATTTAAACCCAACTACTCCATTCCATTCCAATATCCTATTTCTTGTAATATGATAATTTGCACAAATGCACAATGCGTAAATTGTCACAATATCACTATTCGCCGATCAAATTACATTGCAAGCATTCATTCTATTCTAAATTCAGAGAAGCCAAATCAAGTATTAACGCTAATTCTTACAATTTAAATGAATACGTAAATAAAAAATGTTTTACCGTACATGTACGGTACGCTGATATGGACGTGGTAAAATACAACAAATAGAATATAATACACAACGTAATTCCGTGTGGGATAAAAAATTATAAATTCATTTTTAAATCATCAGCCAGACCATCACAATTTCACACAGTACTCCAATGTAGTGATACTCCTTTATGTAAAGTGAAATAACACTCATATATCCCAGCTTGCATATTAGGATTGTTTGAGAAGCAAACGTCCAGGTGGGTATTATTGTCGTTTGTTGATGTTGTCACAGGCAACTGGGGATGTAGTCCAAGTGCAGCAAATTCCTCCAAAACGTAAGCATTGTTGTGATCCTTCAGATCTAAGTTCATGTCCCCAATTAAAGTTGCACCAATCTCCATGCTTTGGGATTGTAATGTTGCCTTCACAAAATTGAGGAACCTGCGTGGAGAGTACTTGGGATGGCGGTAAACACAAATGATACATTGATCCGGCAAACTGCAGATTAACAGGATGCAATGCGTCGGGCCATGTCTCTGGACTTCCACTTTAGCATTGACATTCGGGGACGTGTCTGCAAGAACGTAAAAATTTACAAGTTACTTCAACATAGTTAAATTTAATCTTATCTTTGGATAGGTAAAAACCGACTTGTCGGTTTCCTTACCCTTTTTAAACAATAAAATTCCTTCCGAATTGCAAATTCCGCGATTTATTGATGAATTTACCCGGTGGACTAATGTAAATCCTTCTAATGTTGCGCTGTCATTGGGCTTGATTTTAGGCTCCGCCAACACAATATAGTCGTGGTTCATTATATTTTGATCTTTACTAATATCTGGTTTATGCAACCTAAAACCATCAACGTTGTGGTAGTAAAAACTGCGTTGGCCAGGGAAGTCGGAACGAAATATTGTTTTAAATTGTACTGGAGACTGCTGCAGGATTTTTATTTCTTTCGAGACTTCATCCGTAATAGCTGGAGCAGGTGGAACAAAATTCCCAACAATATATAACTCTTCTAGGTTGGTGGCACGACTTGCAGCTACGTATAAATTTTCTCTACGAATTCCTGGCTTTAAGGAAATTACGACACGAGGCAACGAGGATCCTTGGGACTTGGCTATCGTCATCCCATTAGCTGCTTGTAGAGGAATTTGAGTTCTTGTGACTGACATGCCAGCTTTCTTCTTTGTCATAACACGACTGACACGATCAATTGGAGTCCACGTTAAATCAAATCCTAATTTTGTGGCTCTCGCTTTGAAGGAGGCAAAGCTTCGCAAGTTCTGGCCAATGTTTGGATGGCAAAATTCAACCCAAGCAGCTTGGGGGACTCGGAATGTGTCAAATTCAATACCGCGAAGAATTCCAGTGGCGCCATTAAATAAACCATCCGCAACATCAATGTTGGTTGTCACAAAGTAGATTGCTCCTACTTGTAGATTTACGCTAGTCAGAAATCCCATATTTTCCTGACGATTGAAATCCTTCGCATCCCTTGCAAATTGCAGTTTATCAGCTTCTGACCCTGTCCCTGAATAGATAACAAAGAATAAATAATTAGCACAGTCATTTAACCAACAAGTTGGTTTTGCAATTCATTTTGCTTTTGCCAAGTTTCTTTAATACTATTTCGTGACATTACCTGATATTTCGTCCACCGCCTTGCTTACTGTTGACTCAGTTCCTAATGACGCATGAAATTTGTCATTAAATTCTTGGCATTCCTTATTTGTAACAAATAACCACACAGCGTCGATGGGTGCAGCAGACTCTTCAACTTCCCTTGACTTCATTAGATCAATGTCTCGGGAAGTCATAATTCCTTCGGACATGTTGTTCAATGCGGTACAGAAATCCCGAGCGTTTTTTTGTCGCATGATTTCATGAAGCTCGAAATATTTAAAGTTCACCCACAAAGGATTCCGAGCTATAAGCGGTGCTCTTGCTGCTTCCCTGCCTAAATCCGGGCATTGGAATACCATTTTGTCCCCAACAGGAGGCAATTGCCGTAAATGGCCAACTGCCAAGATTGACCTACCCCCAAATGGTTTTGTGTGGTCAAATAATTGTCGTAGTCTGGAATCTATATGTGTAAGCTGCCTTGCTCCACACATTGAAATTTCGTCGATGACAAAAAGGACTGTTTCCCGGTACCTTACACGTAAGGAATTAGCAACGCTATCGTCCAAGCGTTGTACAGCACCCATGTATTGCATTGGCGGTAAACGAAACACGTTATGTAAAGTCATTCCAAACACGTTAAATGCAGCTTTTCCTGTTGGTGCACAAACAACAACCGGAGGGTTTTCAGGATCAACGGTTAATTCCCGGTTAGCTTTTCGGATAATGCTTTGGACAAT
>JAQGAG010000660.1:0-13734 GCA_034696835.1 Lepidocyrtus lignorum
AATAATCCAGATATTCAATTATCATTATAGAAAATCCAAGTCTTTTCATGGTCCATACACTACCGTTATTTTCTGAGCCGTTTTTGTTTTCTGTTTGCGTCTGATTCTCACTATGAGAAATTATAGTTACAGAGCAATTAGATACTTAACCACTTTAGCAAATTGTCCCATGTTGATCCTAATTGATATTTATAAATGGCCATGCGCATAATCATATGGCATGGCTTGCAGTAATCTTACATTGGGTATCAACAAGGTCATACAATCACCATGACTATAATAGTTCTAGCTATTACATCATATTCTGAATCTACGTCGTTTGGTAAATTGTGAGTCGTCAGTTTAGAGATAGTGACAGAGGTTCTTGTTTTTTATAAATTAATAACCAATTACTAGTTCAAGTACTTAAGTTAGTACAGTCATTAAAACTCTCCTGACATTTCTCCATATTCTTGTAGATTTTTTTTGACCGTGTATCATCCGCTACGTTTACCAGTGTACAAGTATATAAGTAAATTGTATTTGTATTATAAAGAGATATATAGATTTTTAGTATTAACAATTGATAACAGACGCATATTCCTCGAATGATTCAAATTATGTAGCCCGTTTGTAACTGGACACGTGTTTTGTAGTATGAGTATATTTATTTCTCACAATAAACAGCCTTTAAATCGGTAGCAAAAATGCCTCGGAGAGAGTCGTAGTGAACATCATTATGGTCATCATTCATACAACAATTGTGTGAGTTTTGGTTACAATACTAAATTTAAACAAGTGACAGAGATGTTCCGAAAAATAGAATCAAGAATGTTGAGGTTGTGATGATGATAGCATAGCATGCTTTCGTAGTTACTTTTACCCTCTTTTGCAATCAGGGCAGGGTTTTTAAACATTTTTTTTTAGAAAATTAGAAAAGGGATTTGCCAATCGTATGAGTTTTCATTGTACAAAGAATTTTTTTACACTTGGATTATCTAGAGAATGATGATGAGTGTTCACAGTTTGACTTTTGGGGCGATTTCTTCGACACGCCCTCCCCACTGCAGTTTGTAGTAGCCTTGACGCCAACGGATGTTTGGGAACAGGAGCGAGTGGATGAATAGGAATGGAGCGGAGGTTTCCCGAAAGAGCCATGCCAGCACGTATTCGAATTTGGTGAACGGGACGTTTCCATTCTAAACACATAGACATAATGAATAATTGAAATTAGTTCTCTGGTGCAATTAAAAAGTTACAATAAGGGTTGGATCGATATCATCACTTCATTTTTGTGAGTTTCATACCTGCACTGAACGAAGCAAGAACCAGTCCATGATACACCATATGAGCAAATGAACAAGAAAGACAACTATAGGATCCCACCGGAAGAGAGCTCGAGCTCCAAAGGAGGTGCATATTCCCAGAACCATGCACTCGGAGAACGGCTCAGCGAGAATCGTCGGTGGCACCATAGCAAATCGGAGCTTTGCCCATCTAGTAAAAAATATAAAAACAATATTAAAGTCACACATGACAATATTGATAATAATGTCCTTTGATCATTTAGCGGTTTTAAGAATGGATAATGATGTTGTACCTGGAAATGCGGGCTTGAAACGTCTGTATATCACAGTAACCTGAGTTTTGCCAAGCAGGCTGACTAGATATAGTAATTTTCCATCCTCTATCGGTGATCGATTTGGCAAAGAAGTAATCTTCGGCGAGGAAACATCCAAACGCTTTGATGCCTCCAACCTAATAAAAATTGGAAAAGGGAATTTGATATTAAAATTATGTCTGGATTTAATACGTTTTGGCATCATTGATTAAGCAACGAAAAGCAATGATATTCAACGCTAACGACAGCAATCCCCATCCCAACTCGTTAATATAGACAGATATACAGAACAAAAAGAAATTATGCAGCAGGAAAAGGTAATACATAATTTATTAAGCAACGGAATAAAAACCAACTTTAAATCCCCAAAACGTTCATCGTTTCCGATATATGCATTTTAATAGAAAGGAGGAACGTAGTATCTGTAATATGTGGGATCTGATGCCAGATAACAGCTACGAAGAACATGACATTGGAGTCATTCCCCCCACCATTGTGTAAATTATCAGTATTATCACTCAAAAATTCCATTACAGCTGAAAGCCCATGCATATGGCCTTAGCCAATCGAGTCAAACAATTTCCCATCAAAAGCAGCAAGCAATTTAGAACAGAAGTTAAATAAAAGGTGAATCGACTTGCCTCATCCAGCAGCTTCTTCCTCATTAATGCGGACATTCCAGTTGGACAGTTTATCCCGACGAAATCGGCTGCCAGATAGATACGCGCATGGGATGTTCCGAAGTAGACCTATTTGCAGGAAATCAAGATAATATTTACATAAACAAGCTATTACACGCTTATTATCAGGAACAAAGCCCTGGCTCAATACAAACAGGGCCCTGAAAGGTACATTAAGTTCTAAGTGTGTTTTTTTTCTTCCAAGTCACAAACTGCTTTCGATACGATACTCATACGACTAGAACTACAATTTACAAACGAACGTTCAGCATGTTACATGGACCGAGCTCTCCAGATTACATATTACAATGAAGGCGTTTGACTTGGAAGAAAACAACACGAATCTATCCCATCCCAATTCCATGCATCGAGTTACAAATTCCACGAACGTGATATTCCGTTCTGAACCAATTTTATTTTCTCTGTATGAATAATTAAGCGTTCCACAAACCTTCTCCAAGATGGCAGGGAAGCCCTGTCGGTCACACGTAAAAGGCATTTGATGAACAAGGCCGGTCTTATCATCCATATGGACTACCATGTCGAACAGAGTATCTTCCTTCACTGTAATTATTCAAAAGAGAAATGACATTAGTCACTGTTCATTGATCAACCTTAATCAAGCTCATATCACTGTTCAACTTATCATTCATCTAAACAACCACTTTCTTACTTCGTATTCCGCTATCGGATATCAGGAGTAATTCGTGCTTTGTAGAGACGTATGCTGGCTGCATGTTATTGATCTTTGGGTTGATTCCTACCATCTCCCCTCCTATGTAATTGGTGATCAAAAGAAGGTAAATAGTTAATTAAGTCTAATTAGAAATGAAAAAGGCAGTAAGTCATTTTTAACAGCTGATGGACATGATTATAAACGGGTCTTACCTATAAAGAGTCGGGCATCCACATTGGGATACTTCTCCATGAGTTTCTCAACTATGATTATTGCTGAATCGTTTTTATCTTGAACACAAAAGAGGATCTCGAACTGAAACAAGAGAAGATAACCAGTTAATAATTTTAGATGATGTCCTAGGCCCTTTATGGAGAGTATCTTTAGCCCTTGAGCTTATCGATGGAGGTCATCACCAATTATCCTTAAAATGTCACTCACCTTTGGGTAAATTGATGTGAAGAAGGTCTCTAGATTCGATTCTAAGTGAGGATCTTCGCCAACAAGTGGCTTTATGACTGATACTCCGGGTAAAGGAATGTCTGGTGGCCAACTCCTCTTCCTGTGCAACTTCCATTTGCTGGAGAAAATAAAAATTAAATATAATTACAATTAAAACCTTCTAGAACGGTATTAAACACCTCCCATGTTATGATTTTTGTTAGTTTAATTCAACCACTACTATAATTAATTAATAATGTCATCCCCCTCCCCTTACCTCCAAATGAAGGCTATCACGTGGATCACCCACATTCCAACAGAGAAGACCACGAAGAATAATGCCAGTGCCTGGATTGTAGATGCGAGGCTTGAGGTCATTGTCTAGAAAAAAAATTAAGGAGAATTAGTATTATTTATGTATTTTTACTATCATTAACACCAGTAGTATTTAATTATCCAACCAACAAAACAAACTAACCACCCATATGATTGTGACTACAACGGTAATGGCATCCTCGAGCCGCTGATCGGGCTTTGTGAAGTATGCGAAGCCCATGACTTTTTTTTCGAACTCCTGATGATTTAACCACAATTAAATCATAACCAACTAAAACTACTATGATTCCACTAGCTACTCTGCCTTCTACAGCTGTTTGAAGCGCCTGGACACAAGATAAGGAGTCAACCGGCTACCGTTAAAAGTTGAAGTAATTTTTTTTAAATATAAAAACACGACTGGACGCCAAATTAAATACTGATTATGATTATACCACTAATTACTATTCTTTTGGTGAAAAAATAATTGGGATTGGGTTATTTTGAAAAATTGAAATCGAATTCAGTCCGAAAAAAATATCGGATATGGGCCTGGTTATGAGGATTGCGGATGGGACGGGACTCAGATCAGATGGACTAGGACTGGGATAAAAAGGGCTCGTTTTGAATAAGGACCGCCAAATTAAATACTGATTATGATTATCCCACTAACTACTACTCTTTTGGTGGAAAAATAATTGGGTTTGGGTTATTTTGAAAAATTGAATCCAATTGAGTTCGGGAAAAAGGTATGATATGGGCGATGGGAGGTCCGGTTGTGAGATCATCTGGGCTGGCTGGGATGGGATACGGGAATGGGACTAGTACAAGCACGTGCTTAAATGGGGGATGCGGGATACCGATTTTTTTGGGGCGGGAGGGCGGTGGGCAATCCTAATTAAAATACCAATCCCAATTACTTAACTGAAGCTAATTATAAAATTATCTTTTTGCAATTAAAAAGTTTCGGATCAAATATGGGTTATGTTGTTAAAAGAAGATGCAGACGTGGTTGGTTCATTGGTTCAGCAGTAACGTGATGATAATGATGATGCTCGGAAGGCCTAATAACTAATAAGCTTTCAATAATTAAAATTAAATTAAGTTAATGCCAATTTTTATGTTGCCATGGTGACGGAATAAGTAGCTTAAGGTGGTGCTATTTTTTGGTATATTTATTTTTTAACATCAAAAAGCGCCGCATCGCATTCGCATATAAACAGCTTGTCACATTTTATTGAGGAGAAGCCGCATACAAAAACATATGTTTTACTTTACTTTTTTGAGCTGGTTGCTCTTTGGTCGTCTTTGTTGCTCAAAGTATGTAAGAAGTTGGGGGAGTATTTAAGAGTATGGGCCAGAAAGTAGTTCGACCGGCGACCATCGACCGTCGTTGTCATCATAAATTATGCTTAATGGCTTGTAAAAAATTACCATGAAGAAATAAGTATAAAGTTTGATGTTTTATGTTACTATGTTGTAATTTGGTATTAATTATCTTTGTAGTGAAATATTTATGACTTGTGACACTTGGACTTGGATAAAGTTGGATGCTTTTTTTTGATAATTAATGACATGTGTGCAATGTGTGTAATAAGCATGCACTTAGAGATTGATAAAAAGTAGATTTTTTATTATAAGTTTGGATTTATATTTGTGTTAATTTGTGGTAAGTTCAATTAAACTTTTTATGTCTAATTTCGTTCAAAATTTGCATAGTGGGGTAGTTAGCTTCCTAAATTCCTCTATTTAACCCATCTATAATCCCTATATTAGCATAAGCACCCTTTGAACCTGCCAGACTAATGCAATATATCATTTTCATTAGCTCTTATATGGTAGGGTCACTCCCAACGGGATTCAAGACGTGTACAGTAGCTTACGCAAGTATGTCGTAATGGGTGAGACTAAAAAAGTCCAAAATGATGCGATCAACAGCTGTGGACAGTAACTATTTTTATGTTTCTTCTTCATACCCATCAATATCAATACGTCAATACAACGCAATACAATTTGTACATGTTATCCAATATTATGGCTACTTGGTTACGACAGTTTAAAACTGTGTGCGGGCGCTAGGGCCCCTATAACCTCTCGCGGTGCTGGTTTTAATTACGATCAATGTCAAGATCATCATATATCTCATGCTAATTTGATTTTATATTATTTTATAATTAGGTAAAGGTGTGTATTGCAGTTGCAGGGTGGTTAGAGTTAGGTATATTATGTTACTATGTTACAACTACAACTCTCAATTGTTTTTACTTTTAAAATTCATTTAAAAACTAATTTTGACGGTAGCAATAAATTAAGTAATAATATAGTGTAAATGTGCATTCCATGTCATCCAATTTTTATTAACATGGGATCTCTCACTGACTCATCAAAAGCCAAAAATTCCAGTGAAAAAATCTGTCTGATAACTCCCACCCTGCTTCCCATCGGATTACAAATATGAATGGCTACTCACTCGCTTTACTTCCTTATCAGTTATCACATCCTCATCATGTCATAATTTGCGAAGATAACTTGTGCAAATATAAATATATGCCATTCATCATATGAGTCATTTAGCACAATCTGCGATAGTCTCGACCCTCGATACTTATCAACTCATCCCATTTTTGTATCGGGCTGGAAATTAGGAAAAGTGACACAGTCATAGTCACATAAACGTATAATGTTTCAATGTTTGTGAAGATAAAACTAAAACAAGTCTTGTCTCCTGCTCGATAATGAATTCATAAAATGACGATAATTGATCCCATATCATGTCATATTTATCCATATCTCCCTTTCCATTTATCAAAGTGGTTTGGGGCCATGGATGGATGAGCTCATCTCCATTTTTCTTGCAGTAAAAGTTAGTCCACATAAATTTACTATTGCGAAAATTTAAATGGAATATTATGCCGAAAAGAGGAACTTTGACTACAAAGAAATCCTTTAAATTAAGCGTCATCATCACCATCACATATTAATGCCCTAAGAGAATGGAGTGGAAGGTTAAACAGGCGATGATTTTGTAAGCGGCTCCCATTCAGCTCCCTCCCATTTTGTTACCATAACTAATGCAAATAATAAATTCAGTGTCATGCGCCATGGTCGCGTGCCATGACTAAAAACTTGAAACCGCTACCGCTATGGAAGTGGCGGCTATTTCCTCAGTAAAGTGGGATTACTACTCATGTGTAATGTGAGTGAACCATTTAGGATCCAATTTCTATCTTGCACTCCAACTCCAAAAGTGGCGTAGGATGGGGAAGGAGATGCGCTTCAAGATGCTTGATAAACGAATGACAATTTTCATTTTTTTCATTCTCATCATTTTGCATTGTCTTTTCTCCCTATGGTTTTTAAACATTCCGTGTCTAATTTTCGAGCCTTGAATTACATCCAAATAAATTCCATGTAAGGTAATGGCTCCCATCGCAAGTCAAATTAAAATGCTCTGGAACATACAGCACCCAACCTAATGCAATGGGCAAGTAATTGTAATAATTGTTGTGTCAAAAACAATGCAAAAAATTCCTTGCCTATATGACAAGTTTCTTTGATGGATAACCTGTTATGTTCATTTAGTGCAGCGATCCATCCATTGTCTCCACACGCACACAAATAAAATGCACGACAGATACAATTCTGCAATATTAATAAGGAAGTTGGCAAAGTCCCAGCCAAATTGCAACTTATCAGGGAAGACAGGTTAACCCAGCCAAATGGGAAATAAATAGCGATAAAAACTTTAATTATAATTATTCCACTTTTGCACTGCAAATCTGAAGCAATTCTCCATTTAGGTATATTACCTTAATTATTGTTCCAATGCATTTTGCAATCAAACTAATCTTCCATTATTATTTGCACGAAATGCCTTCTTTCCTTATCTCCCTCGTGAAAATGAGCTGGGCCAGACACTTCGTGCAAATTAAGCTCATCTATTTTAATTTCATTGTTCTCACAATAAATATTATATTACGGAGTCAGTAATCATCCGTCATTCATCCTCATATCCATTTCAACTGCAGTCAAAGTATTTGATTAAATGGGAACATGAGTTTTTCCAATTTGAGTCAAATAACGATAATTCATGCAGCTGACAATTAAGTTGGAAATGATTCATATTTTTATCCTTAGCTCCCATAAGAATTTATTCATATTAACCTTCTGCCTTTCTGACACCTTTGGATTATATTACAATAATTAAGTTCTAAACATTTCATTTATTTTTGACATTTTATTTATTTTTCTTGATATTCCTCGAATTCGCGAATCGTCCTCGCTTTTGATATTTCAACGTACCGGTACCGGCTTCCTCAAACATTAAGCCGCAGCTCAACTAGCCCCTAGCCCTCATCCCCAATAAATACGTCAGCTCACTCAACTTCAAACAAAAATGTGAATATTTTTCCCTTTCTTGGAAACTTGACACTTGTCAAATACTTATGTGAGGAATTTAAGGAGGGATGTCATCAAAATATCACATTATCTGATAAATATCGTCATCACACCAAATCGTTTGCATTAGACTGACTGTCCATTTGTGTTTTGTCATCAAGGAAAAATACACCATTCATTATTGTGGATTATGGACAGAGAGATTAGCTTTTGGCTTTTGGGTGTTTATCGAATCTTGCGGATTTGCTGTCTTAGGATAAAGTATAAAGTAAACAATCCATATCCAGATTAGAAATGCGAGTGTGGATGATAAATGCGTTAAATGGGCTTTCGAATGTTTCGAGATGTTTCGAGAGGCCAAAATGTTGATAACTGACGTGATTAGTAGGAATGATCAATACTCAAAATCCTACCGACTTGTGTGGTCTGTGAAGGGGAGAACAAGACAAAATTAGAGGAATGTTTCCCACCAATGAAGTCATTGTACCGGACCGGATGCAAAAACTATTGAATGTCGTAATTCATACTTGCTACTTGGTAATCTGTCTTGCATGCTAAACCTGGAAATACAGCCGTTCTAAAGAAATTCGCATGTCATTTTGCTTCAAATATAAACTTGCAATTAATGTATATGCATTTTGTCTATTGCAAGGTTTCTTTTCTTGTGTTTCTAGCCATAGTTGACAAATCCATTTCATTTATCATAAGAATCGTCAATTTAGTCTGACCAAACCACTATCAATACATTTACTACGATAAAACACGGCCATTATTAATACTACAGGAAAAACCAACAGTTTCCAAATATTATTCGAGTCTTGCACGAATTATCCCAATCCTCCAAAACCGTTTGCTCCAGTCCACTGCACTACTTCATAGTTAGTGTATATTAGCCAATAAATATTTACTTTAGTATAAATCCAAATCCCGCTCGTTCGTTATCCATCTCCCTACTTATTTCCTTCTCACGTGAGGGAGGAACCATATCAGCCTAATTTGCCCTCTCCTCATCCCAATAAAACTGCCTTTTATGGAATTGGTAATGGATGGAATAAATTTAAATACGATGATGATAAATATAGATATTTACCCACCTATATTTGTACATTGGCTATACATATATTTATGTCCATCTTGGTTTGCATAATATTTAATATGTCCATAAATGAAATTCAATACTTTGGAGTCATGTGTCAACGACGCCTACAACCGCAACTTTAGCTTTTAGCCCGTAGGAAGGAGCCTTCCCATAATGATTGGCGACCGCGACCCGCGACCACAGCCAATGAAATAAACGTCTCGAAAGCTAGTAATGATGACGCGGTGTATGAGTTGGGAAATGGATGCTCCTAATTATGACTGACTAACTGTGTGACATAGACATCTCAATTATCCTATTGTCTTACAGGGAAAAAAGGAGGAAAAAAGGGGAATTTGTTTCCTTGTAATGAAATGTATTAATTTGGATGTATCCCACGATTTGGATTGGAACCGCAGGCCAAATTAGTTTTTAATTGCTTGTGCAGTTAGGCACTTCACACTTATCATCCGAATTTATCTGGAGCTGGCTCCATCCTTGTACTTTTAATAATATGACTACCTATTTCGATTTTCGACTGTGACATTTTTCTAATTCTCTTTCCATTCTTATTTATATTCATCTCCATCCATTTTACAATTGTCAATGTTTCAAAGTGACATTTCAGTTTCCCCCGCATTTATATGCTACCAGTTTCTCAAAAAACCTATTACCATTTCAGGGACAACACGCCGAATATTAATGCAGTGAAGTCGACGTAAACTGACATGTCAAAAATGACAACTTCTGAATTTACCAGATATATCCTCCCATATCCCAACCTTTTTTCCCCATTTAGGCTAAATCTGATAATGGGAATTTACCGGTCCCGTCATACATATCTAACTATTCCAGGGAATTCATTCATCCTCCGTCATACATATTTAAGAACACTTTCCCCCAAGTGGAGTGTGATGATGATACCGTGTAAATGATGAAGCGTTCTAAATCAATGCCCTATAAACTTTTCATGACATTTTAACAGTACATAATATATAACTGGGGGAAAAGGAAAGGCTAAATGACTGCATTGCATTGGAACATTTTCTGCAAAAAAAAGTGTAATCATCGGCATAATGCAGCCTAACTAACGTATAATGGGCAACCCTACCATGTGCCTATCCCATTTCTTCCCTCCCATGTTCGAATCAGATTTTTGTTTGCAATTTTCTCTCTAGTAAAATCAATTAAAACTACACAAAACACCCAAGCAGAATGATAATATTCCCATGAAAGAAAGAAAAAAACTCATCATCATCAATACCTTTGCTCAATCCTCGTTGCTTTAGTTGCTGACGGCTTGGTGGTATAAGTTGAGTTGATGATATTTAGTATTATAAAAGCTTCGATTAGAAAACTGTCGATGCTGCCAAAAAGTCTTGAGATATCTCATTTTCCCGGCTGTAACCTTTTTTTAAGTTTTAAATCTGTAGTTGGGTGAATTCATTGTAGGACCGTATAGGATTTTTTAGTGAAGATAGATAGGTGGAAGTGTTTCGGAGAGGAAATAATTGCTATGAGAAAATGGGAGCTGATTCTCATCCACTAAGAATGTCCTCGTCTAGTTGGTAAAAATTCGGTAATGGATGATGATGATAGTGATGGGTAAGCCATCCTAGACACCGGATGTGGCTTTCCTTTTTAGGTTCCCATCCTTCCTTTAAATTTTTTTAGCGGTGTCCATATCCCTTTGAAAAAAATTGTTCCAAGTCTCAGAGATGGATTGATAAACGAACCAATCAAACGGTTTTTCTTCTATTAAGTATAGCGATTTCTTAGGTGGTGGTGCCTCTCATTTCAGAGATTTTCTATTGAGGAGGGTGATGCTGATGAATGAGATGAGATGAAGATGAGTTAGGTAGAGAAAATAACTTCACTTTTTTTTATATCCCACTTTTGCTAAAAAGGGATTTTTTTAAAAGGTAGATGAAAAAAAATTCTTAAAAGCTACAACACCATTGTTCCCAAGTAGATAGAGCAGCTTAATATGTATTTTATATCACACTGGCTGTTTTTTTATACTTGTTCAAATTGCATTTTTATATATTGCTGTGAGTAGAATCAACTTAAAACCGGCCAAGATAATTTTTTTTTCAAGAAGGGAGACTTGATCTACAGAAAACAAATTAATGCCTTCCTTTAAATCCTGTTGTGTTGGATTTTGCATCAATTAAAAAAACGAAACAAGATCACATCACTTCGTTCTATCAAATGAGGGGATGCTCAATTGAATGGTCTACATTTTAAATTTAAATTGATGATGAGAGAATATATATTTCCAATGTTAGACTGATGGGCTCCTCTTATACCGCCTTTTGTTTTCGAAGCACGTTCGATTTCACTTTAATTTTGTGGGATAAACGTGTATTATTATCATTTAACTTGAAAATAAAATTGTTTGCACTAGAGCCTTTTTCATGATGCCGCTGTTTGGTTTTCCTTAGTCTGCATTATCCCATTGTCTTTTCGCAGTGACAAGGAACGATTGACTTCCTTCACGCGGTGGTGATGATGTCCTTGCTCTGTTTTTAATGGGCTTTTCTCATCTTTTATTTGATATTAGGAAATCTGATCATTTCAGACTTTCATCATTTTGTAGAACAGAACTTGCTGGGAGAATGCTGTTGATTTTTTTATTCGTAATTTATAATTTTATGTCACTTTGTTCATAATATTATTCCATTTGTCATTGATCATGAATGACTCACGACGATGATGAGTTTTTTTAGCTATTCCGCAATTAAAATCAGATCAGATAAGTCCAACAAGGCTAAAGAAGTTATATTTGATGTTGGGGGGAGTGTAATGAGCTTTCTTGCTGTCAGCTACGAATCATCATCCCATTATTCTCCGTTGTCAAGAAAACTTGCCATCCCACGTCCAATTCAAGTGTAAAAAATATATAAGTAGCGGTGATGATAATAGCTAAAAAAATGCAAGGTATCAATATCAAATGAGCTCTTTAGCCGTATAAGTTCCTAAGAGAGGTTGACACTTTTTTCTTCAAAGAACATAATATATTTCGCACTTTTTTCTCAGTGAACTTGTAAGATTTCTCATTGGATGTATTCATGTATTATTTTCTTGTTGAAAATAAAAAGCTTTCACCATTAGCAACCACTCAAGCTATAATTCATTACGGTTTTTTCTTAGCTTCTCCCCGTTATTGTTATTATTGCGGTGATGATGTGACAGTCTAGCACTTTTTGTTGTAATGACCGTATCTACTGTTTTCACACTTTTCTTCATGTCATTTTTAAAACGAATTATTGTATCATATCCCAAATGTCTGTTTTTCCCCTCGTGTAAATTTTGTAATCCTTTTAGAATTCGATTTGAGAAAATAAACCTTGTGGACATTTAGGTATTGATCTTCGGGGAATAAAAACGGAGACAACACAGTGGCACCGCCACTTTAACCTTAGCTTGGTGTTGTTATTTTTCAGTTGGTGAAATACAAGTAAAGAAAAAATAATATGACAAATCCACACAATCGTCGGACTGGTGGTGCCACTGCCACTATTCACGTACAACTACTGACTAGCTTGGTTATGTTGCAGTCGTGCTAAATACTCTGTGGCTCACACAGCGTTCATCTCCCTTTCTCATGAAAAAGATAAAATAAACTAACGCGATGTTATCCAAATCCAAATGTGAGAGTTTCACCATCTCTCCTTATATATTAACTCTGGTTAGGTTTAGTAGCATTTACCAGTAGCATGGCATATGATATGACGATCCGCACACGGCAAAACGCAATATCACATTGGATATTTGTAAAAGACAGGTCTCTCGTAATATAGTTTTTTTGGGGGAAGCCTCCTTCCATTCCATTCCACTCTCCCTGACATTAAGTGGGTCCCGAACCCGACTACATGGTTACCTATGTTATATCTGAGAGGGGAAGAAAAAACCATGCACAAAATCTTTTGAGAATGAGACCGTTTTTGTCTCACAGGGAAAATCATATAGACTTGGGAGTTCTCGTAGTAGCCAAGTAAAGAGGGAAGCGGTAGGAAGGACACTACACTTATTTGGTTCAAGTCCACGTTGAGCGGTTTTTTAAACCTATTATTATGAGATGAGAGAGAAAACAGTGAAGTTTAGTCCAGAAAATGGAACATGCTTAAAAGCTTCAGCTTTGCAAAAGCAGTTAAGATGCTGAAAACTTAAGGGGAAAAAATTACAAAGGAAGTTTTACAAAGCATGATAGGATAATGAGAGGAGGCATATTATGGGCATTATGATAAAAATAAAATATAACATTGCATTATATTCTCTGAATATTTTTTCGCCAAAATAGCTTTACTGTTTGTGCACAAAATTTAAAAAAAAAATAGAAGATAACCCAAGAGCAACGGTGTGGTCTCTATATGTACGCTTTTATACGGTTGATGTTGATGTGTGTTCGGTTCCCCCAAAAAATCTGAAGGTTGCCTTTTTTTCAGCTTTGCATGGCCGCATATTCATATTCACAATGAATCTCTACACAATAGAAGCATAATAGAAAAGTGTTTTTTATCCCCATATATATATATATATATAT
>JAQGAG010000661.1:0-13730 GCA_034696835.1 Lepidocyrtus lignorum
CACTTGACTGCAGAAGAGAGATGCAATACAAAATACAATATAGACATATTGCCATATAGATGCCATTATGACTTGTTCATCATCATCATCATCATTTCACACGACTTTACTCTGACTTGCTTTCAGCTTCGTTCGAATCGAATAGAAACGGCCTATATATCAAGTTACAGTTGAGTGTCAAGCCATGTAGGGAAAATATGGATGATTTTGAAAAAATGGCCAAAAAATTTCAGATTCCGATTTTTAAATGATGATGATGATCTTAAAAAGTGAAACTATTTTTTTCATCTGACAAAAATTATTTTATACAAAAAAATGAAATTGGATGAAATTGATGATGATTTTAATTTTTGACAATGACGATATGAAAGTCAATCGAATTCGAGAAAAAGGGTTCACTTAATTTGCCAAAAAATTGGCAATGAGCAAATAATACGTTTTTTCCTTCTTGAATATTACGGCTTTGGCACTGGCAATCGCTTTTTTATGTTAATGAGGTCGTTTAGAAGTGAAGACAGAGCCAAGTAAGTAAAAGTGACAATGAGTTGCAGATTTTTTTTCAACTGACGAAGACGATGAGCATGAGTCGATGAGAGAATGAAAGTTGACTATAGTTATAATAGGTACAGATGTAGTTATGTTAAAGTAGTAAGAACAAGGGAGAATTGCAATTTTTTCAATAATGATACTAAAGAATGAATACAATAGAATAGAGTGCATCAGTTGTCGATGCGATGCATCCTGCAAAAAAAGTTGAATGATCACGGATTTAACTTTGAGGATGAATTGGGTCAGGCATATGAGATGAAAGAGATTTCACTTTTTAAACAAAGGAGGAGTCCATCTGATGACAAGGATGTTTGGGCTTAGCGCCGATAACATTTTAAAATTGCTGCTTAAGGTTATTTGATAAGCAAGGTAAATTGAATTTAAAGTCTAGTTCATTCTGATAAGCCCAAAATTGAATTTATTTTTGACAGGCACGCAGTCCGCCGCTTCGTCTTCGAGAACCAAGGCTTAATGCGCCGAATGTACGGAGAAGTCCGGCAACTGAGTCTCCTCCGGATGGAATTCGAAGATGACATGGATGATGAAATCGAAGATGAGCGACATTCCCCACCCAGATCCCCTCCCATACCGGAAGACCACAGGAGGAACTCCATCCTCACCGAAACGCTGGACGAGAGCTTGCCCCGTGTGCTGAGCGATACTCCCCCAGAGGACCAGTTGATCTTGAGGGAACATCAAGATTTGATTAGGGAGTCGAGTGCGAGCACTCCAAGAAGTTTGCCTTCGTCCTTGCCATCATCGCCACTTTCTTTGGATAGCTCCACAACGATGACGAGCACCTCAGCGGCGGCGACAACGACACCGGTAATGTTATCATCGAGCTCGGAGGAGCTGTTGAATTCTACGGAGGTTATGCTGGGAGTGACGGTGGATAGCTTATCTGGAGGGGGAGGGGAGAATAATGGGACGACGATTGGCACAACGGGGGAGACTGAGAATACGGCGTCGCCTCCAGGAATGACAACGAATATCGGGAGGAACGGCTTAACCGAGGAGTTTCTTGTTACGGAGGAGGTCACGCAAGCCACTGGAAGTGTGACAGGAGGTGTGACGGAAACGGAGAAAGAGGTCGAGGTCGATTCGAGTGGTGAAGGCACTGCGACAACCACAGAGGAGATGTTAGGCTTAAGCGAACAACTTCTTCCTTTAGGAGAGGAGGGCGAGCCGCCAATGTTGGAGGTTGGGGAGTCAGCACCGGGAATAGTGGCGGTGGATCCTATGCAGCAGTTGAATGATGGCTTGGATGCCACCGGAAGTGCGGGGTCGGATGAGTCCCATGACTTTCTGAATCTGGATAAGAATCATATTTTGTATTTTGACGATGTAGGGAAAAATAGGAGGCCGGCGGGGAGTGGCAATAATAATAATAATGGAGGAGCTGGGGAAAATGGAGATTATGCGCCACAGGCTTCCCAGGGCTCGGGGATACCAGCTCAACAAGGAAAATTAAAAGCAGTGTAAGTATTTAAAAAGTCCCGAAGCAAATTATAAAAATTTAATTGTAATTCGTAAAAACTAATTGGATTATTTTTTGAATACAGAAATGCTTGCCCAGTCAAGGAAGAGGTGGTGGCTCCCTATTGGGCTAACAACACGCGTGGGGAGATCCTCGCCCTTCTGAATCTCTATCCATTCGAGCAATATATTCATTGGGAAAGGTGTAATCATGAAAATAGGCAAATGTTTTGCAGACAGGGATGCAGGTCAGTTCCAATATCATTAAAGGTCTCTTTAAATTTAATTAATTGTTTGAGCATTTTCATAAACTTTTCTCTCATTTCTCCCCAGATGCGAGCAGCAATACCGACTCCATCGACTATTAGCCTTCGACCCCACGAACGAATGTCGGGGGATCTTCTCAGACTGGTTTCGTTTTCCCTCCTGTTGCGTCTGCAGATGCTATCTGAATGAATATGAATTAATGATGCTTAATGCAGCAGGGCAGGATCCTCCGCCCGGAAGTTCCTCCGCGGCCAAGTCGAGAACATCGGATAGAATACGATCTCCTAGAAATCTCATATTGGATCAGTTAGTGGATGGGCCTGATGTTCAAGGGGTGGATGATATGCACTTCTTTTATAAGCAGGGATTTTCACATGAGCATAATCACGGGGCACAGCCGAGGAGAAAGCGGAATTTGTTTTCTACGTGAATAAGAATAAAATCAAAAGTCGCTTCGTTTATTTCTTTAAAAGGCCATAAATTATTTTTTAATTAAGGATTTTATTTAGTTTTGATTTAATTGTTAGAGAAAGTTATCATTTAAAATATTGTTAATATTTAAATACTATTGCTATTGCAGTTTTAATTTAATTTGAAGTATTTTTATCTTCTTGTTTCCTTTATTTTGAATTTACAGTTTTCTTCAAGTTTTCCCCGCTCTGTTATAATTTTGAAAGGTCATTAAATATGTATCTTGTTAATTCATATTTATTTTTTAGGAAAAATAGTTTACGGCTAACTATTTTTTTTATAGATCTTCTTCATCAACTCGTCTCATCTCATTTTCAGTGTCATATATTTATACATTTAAACAGTGTAATATTTTTTTCACTTTTTATATAATTTTAGATATTTACATGCAGTTGTATCAATTAACTAAAGGATTTAATTAAATAAGGTATTGTAACATTCTATTAGAAATTTATGAACATTGTAATTTTCCACGTATTTCCATTTCTTAAAGTGGCACAAATTATACATGATACGATACTTCATATGTTAACTATAGGTATCTTAATTATAGAAGCACATTTTATGTTAATCGTAAGAAACTTAAATTAATCCAGAATTTTGACATTATTCCTGTTAGATTCATATTAAAACTCGATTGTACGTCCCTCGAACTATCAGTACATATTATTTGATTTTTATTGTTTGCATTGTCATAATTGCCAGTGGTCAGTCATGTCATGAGCCATATAGGTATTGGCCCAATTATTACTTGGTTCGCATTTGATTTTGATTATATTTATTATGTACCATTAACATGAAGGTCAACTTGGCTTGATTTGAATCTGCCGATTTCTTTTCGCTTACATTTATTACGCTATAGCTGCCGATTATATATATTTGTATTTTCATACAATACTGAAAAATAATTTTTAAAACCTTCAAACTGATTTCAAACACTATTACCAAAAGCAAAACACTGGTTTATTTTATACAAGCCGATGTGTCCCTCCGTGTCAGTGGTGAGTTCGGATGTGGTATTTTAGAGAGGCTGCTTGCCCAAACGATTTCGAACAGAGCTTGCATGTGTAAGGCCGTTCGCCGGTATGAGTTCGGATGTGGTCTTTTAGATGGGTTGCTTTTCCAAATGATTTCGAACAGAGCTTGCATGCGTGAGGCCGTTCGCCGGTATGGGTTCGGATGTGACTATTCAGTTCGGCTTGTTCCAGAAACGACTTCGAACAGAGTTTGCATTTGTGAGACCGTTCACCAGTATGACTTCGGATGTGCCTTCTTAGATGGGCTGCGTTCCCGAATGATTTCGAACAGAGTTCGCATTGGTGAAGCCTTTCACCTGTATGAATCCGAACGTGCCATTTAAGATCTGACAGTTCCACAAACGATTTCGAACATAGCTGGCATTGGTGGGGTCTTTCACCTGTGTGATAACGAACGTGTCTTTTTAGGACACTTCGTTCCCCAAACGATTTCGAGCAAAGTGGGCATTGATGATGAGGTCTTCCACCTGTATGAATGCGAACGTGCCTTTTTAGGTCACTTAGTCTCCCAAACGATTTCGAGCAGAGTTGGCATTGGTGAGGCCTTTCACCTGTATGATAACGAATGTGCATTTTTAGGACACTTCGCTCCCCAAAGGATTTCGAGCAGAGTGGGCATTGATGAGGTCTTTCACCTGTATGAATACGAACGTGCGACTTGAGATGTTCTAGTTGCACAAAGGATTTCGAACAGACTTGGCATTGGTGAGGCCTTTCACCTGTATGATAACGAATGTGCCTGTTTAGGCCACTGAGGTGCCCAAACGATTTCGAGCAGAACTTGCATTTGTGAGGCCGTTCACCTGTGTGGGTTCGGCTGTGCCTTTTTAGGCTTCCTAGTTCTCCAAACGATTTCAAACATAAATGGCACTGATGCTGCTTCCTCTCGACTTGAGTCGAAATATGACGATCGAAGGTTGGTTTGCGTGACACTCCTCTTGAATAAGTTTCACGGATTTCGCTGTTAGTTTGCCTACATCTCATTTTAACACTTCCCTCCAAACGTCTTCCACTAATGCTGTTCCCAGCCTGACTATTATTTCCATAAGTCTTATCAGCTCCGAATGACCCACTTGGTGATGAATCAATCCGTCACAACGAGTGAGTATAACTTGACACGTTGGAAAATCGGTCTCCATACTTTTATACAGTTCAAAAGATTTCGTTACGTTTTCTTCCTTTTGGTGACTTTGGACCTTTTTAAATAAAGTAATAGTTAAGTTTATTTATTTAACTTTTAATATCCTTTCATTTCTTCCCTTTAACCAATTGTTCAGAATTTACCTTATCTCCAGTATCTCCATCGCCGTCCCTATTATCCTGTTTACATTTTCTAGCCTTCTTCTTTACGGCCACAACATTGGACCGAAGTAGCAACTTCGTCAACCTTCAGTATATAAATGATATTGGATTATGGGTAGTTTCTACTGTCCTATTATTTCAACGAAGTGTTCGTCTGGTATTCAAACATAAAGCTTCTTGCATTTTAACATCACTTGAGAAAAAACTTATGAAACATAAGCAGGCATCCTTAAACCCATTTAGGTATATGTACTGAAAGTTGATAGGAAATAAGCCATAATGCACTCTATTCCAAATCTTGGAAAAAAGATAGAAATCCATTTCTTTTCAAGTTTTAAGCTGATCAGGAAATAGGTAAGCTTTTTTATAAGTGAGCCTTCACCGCACCGTAGCAAACTCCAATACAACGTTTGGCAAAGCACGAATGCGCTATCTGAAAGTTTTAAGGAGAACACATGCATATATCTTACCAAATCAAAGCAACAGAACCAGCAACATCAAATAAAAAAAATTAATTTCTAAACAGAAAAGGGATTAATTTTTTTAAAGCATTGGTTAAAGGTACCTAACGTGGCGTACGGACCTTTTCATTATATCCCTGTGTACTGTACATAGACCTACGTAGGGTTTTCTTCAAGCGATGTTGCATACAAAATGCATGCCCATCGAAGGTGAACTTAGGAATAAATTATTGCAATAATACCCAGCCAAACTAAAAGCAAAAATTGACTTATCTATGTACAAGTGCTGAATGTTTTGGCAGAATTCGTGTTTAGGTTGTCCCCTCTCATCTTGTCTAATCCAAAAGGCCCAACCACGCACATTACCAAAGTAGTGCAATATGCAAGAAAAGATGGGCGGACGCCGAAATTTTTTTTAAAACTGTTCTCGGAATTTTCAAATATGAAGGTTGTTGCCAGTTCTCTCAATATTAGTATAGATGATGTTAATAGGATCAATTATGAAAAGAACATGTCATCTTAGCAATTTTTAAAGTCAAAATGCCAATTTGCATAAATATTAGGGTTAACTTATGCTGCAACGATCATAAACAAAGTTTTTTTATAATCGTTTAGGTGGACCGAGAAACTAAACTTAAGCTTCGGAGGAATATTATTTCCTTAAATAAAAACTTTCTTCGGAAATACTTATCTACTTAAGCTTTTCAGATAAGATGACCTTTTCAATTTGTAAAGAAAGATTATTTCATTCAATTGACAATATTTGATTTCGAGTTTTGATACCAAACCAAAATTCCAGGTCCTTTTACGCAAATTAGCATGATTTTTTTCATCCCCTTTCATGTCATTCAAGTGCAAAATGCTTAGGCAGCACTCGTGTTTATGTTGCCCAATCTATTTGATGTCAGTTTTGGGGAGGATTTTAGATAAAAATCGCTTTGCTTTCTCCAACGTTTCCGGAAATTTGAATAGAAAGTCGCCCTGTGGTTATTTCATAGAGATAGTAAGGTCCACCACATATGCTCATTCCCTATGTGGTGCAATAATATGCAAATAAGATGGGCGGACGCCGAAAATTATTTTTAAAATCATTCTTGGAATCTTGCTAGTGAAAGGTGATTAGAACATTTCCCTTGATTTGCAAACTGAAATTACAATTAACTTATGAAAGGACCACGTCATCTCACTAGTTCCCAAAGTAAAAATGCCAACTTGTATAAATATCAAGGTTTATACTTATGCTGCGACGATGATACGCAAAGTAATTGCTTAATAACTTAGGTGGATCGAGAAACTAAACTTAAGCTTCGGAGGAATATAATTTCCTTAAATAAAAATTTTCTTCGGAAATACTTATCTACCTACTTAAGATTTTCAGATAAGATTTTCGATTTGTAAAGAAAGGCAACTTCATTGAATTGACAAATTCGATTTCGAGATTTGATATCCAACCAAAATTCCAGGTCCTTTTACGCATCATCTTATCTCCGCATTTCTTTCATCCTCTTATCACACGCTATCGGAAATCGGAACGCCCCATTCCTATCTCCCGAATGGATAAGCCTGAGCAAACATCGCAATTCATAACATAAAACGTTTTTACGTAATTCGCTTATTAACTTTCGATACCACCTATGTATGAAAACCAACTTTCTCTTTGGATTAAACTGCCCATTCAACTCCCAGTCCACTTCCCAGGTCGCGGGTATAAAAGGAGGAAATTTTCGCCTCGTCAAGTCATTCAGTCGGATTCGGTCTGACCCTCCGGATTCGCTGGGAGCTCTGTCCAGGCACCTGAAAGTTTTCTTTCTGAAGCCACATTTTCAAGCTATCTCTCTTGCTCGATCGAAGTTCGAAGTTCGAAATCAACTTCCAATTAATACTTCTCGCAAGTTACCCCAACTCTGGGAAAATGGAGGAGATATTGCAACGCCAAATAGAACTGGTGAAGAGCAAGGAGAAGGAGAATGCTACCTTGAGAAAAATTATCCAAGATAGGGACACTGCTCTGGAGCACGCCACCGCTCAATACCGCCGTGACATTGATAACCACCGGCTGGAATACCGCAAATTCCAAAGGCTCTATAACATAGACATGGATGAGAAGAAAGAGCAATTAAAGGGTCGTGATATGGCGGTAGAATTACTGCAAAATGAACGGGATCAATTGAAGGATGAAACGAGGGACTTACGTCATAAGCTCCACTATGCAAAGAGGTTGCTCGAAAAGAAAGATCGGAAACGACGAAGGTTGAAGGAGGAATTAGCAGAAGTTAGCTACAACTGCTCCCACTACCACGAAACCTTAAGGCGTAGGCATAGGAGGGAATCGAGGAGGAGCTCGAGGTCAACTTCCCAACCGGAAGCCGGACGTTCACATGCCTCCAGGCCATATCGGAGGCATAGGTCGCTTCCTGGAACGAATGGGTGGCGGGGAACCGGTAAGAATTTTATATTTTATTTATTTTTGCCCTTTTCAATATTACCCACTTATTTCCATTTGGTCCGCTAATTGAGATTTTAATTATTGTTTTTTTGTTTCATTTTATTACAGGAAGCGAAAGTGCGGTTTATCCGGAACGTGGTGCTTATCATTCGTCCACCTCATCCTCATCCAACCGTCGCAATCGTTGATGTTGATTGATAAGAGTGAACCTGGCTGTTTCTGCTTGACGTAACCTTCTACTAACTATACAAATGCACTTAATGAACTTAGTAAGAGCATTTAACCACAAGGTCTCCCTCTTAAATTAAATACGACTGTGGTACGATTAACTTTTAATGAATTTTCCTATGCTCAAATGAGTAAAAAATCAGATATTAGGGAACTACTTATAAACCTGAACTTGAATTGTCAGGTATTTAAATCGAAGAAAAACAATTAGCTACTAAATCACGTCCATTAAGATTAGTGCTAATCTGCTAAATAATGAATTGCAGTTACGTAAAGTAATAATAAATATCTACGAATGAATTAAATTAACTTAATAACTTTCAAGATGAATTCAACACTTCATTTTTCATACAATGTCTCACCTTACCCCATCTTGCACAGTTGAACATTTCATTTCATTGCATAGATCGGAGAAAGTCCTCTCGAACAAGCCATTCAAGCATTTTTTGCATTTCATCTTTAATATCATAATTTTTTCTCATAATGCCCCATTCAACATCTCAAGAAAGAACCACATTTTTACTTCCATCATGTCCAACGTCATGTCTCACGTTACCCTTGGCTCAACGTTTCACTTCGACTTTCGACTTGCTCATTTTACAAGTTGGAGAAAGTCCTTGGAGAAAGCACCCAAAAAGCATTATATTTTTTGGAGTTTGGACGCCGACGTGCGTAAACTATTTAACAATTATGCACTTGCGCATACTTATCAGACCATGTCGCTTTTCTCTCATACACAAAACGTGCAGCATCTGTAAAAGCACTTCCAGCCAAGCACCAAGAAGACGTCCACTTCGCTCCACTTTATACTAAAAGTGAATTCAATCGCGGGTCAATTGGGTCATCATTCAACATTTCGGTGTGAACGCAGTTGGATTCATCGTTGGAGATTTCTTTCAGTTCCAGATTCTTGGCATTTCCAAAGCGCTGCGGTGACCTTCATTAATTCCAATTCGTGCAGCTCCTTTTTACTTGTACCAACGGAAGTGGAGCACCTGTAATATAGGTAACCCGGTGAGAGTTCGAAAGCGCGTTCGAGTGTCAGTAAAAAAAAGCAGCGTTGTTAAAGAGGGCAAACTGTGGATTCGGTAATCCAAGAAGGTTAAACAAAAAGTAAGTTAAAATTCATCTGATTCTGATCGCTGCGCAATCAGTTAAAATTAGATGTAAATTAGGCAGTTAAAAGTGGACTAGATCTGTTTCGAATTAAACTGGACAGTTATAGTCAGTTAATTATTAAAGGTTGAATTAAAAATATTATGAAATTTTGCAGTCATCATCATGAGTGGAAGGATCAATGGAAGGGCTTCTTCATCACAAGAGGAAGCTTCCAAGAAGAGGGTGACCCGTCAGCAAGCTGCTGCGACTTCGACCCCAAATAAGAATCTGAGTCCTAACTCCACCACTTCCAACTCCAAAACGGGACCGGATCATCAGGTTCCTGGTAAAAGTAAGAAGAAGAAAGTGGGTACGTGTTGCAATCAACAATAATTCAAAATTTACGATGACGATGAGGGAGGGATGGCAGACAGCTTATCATTAGACAAAAGATAAGTGTCATGTCATGTCATTTGAGTCGTACTTTTAAAGATTATGGTCCCATTTGTTTGAAACATTTTAGTCTATTCCAAAGAGGAGGAGGAGGCGTGCGAGGGAGAGTACGTTAGCCAGTTTGTCTTGGCTGAAATGGTGGATGATATGGCTCGAGAGCAATCAAAGATCTGCCAAAGCCATTTGGAACATACAGGTAAAGAAAAAAATCATCCAGGAATTTTTAAGTAGTAAGCTGTGCCTCTTTGGAGTTTCCAAGCAGTTATAATTTTGTGCTTTCGTTTTCTTTCTATTTTGCCAGTCTTGCTGAGGCAACTTGAGGAGCAGATGGAACAATTGCTATCCTCGGATACTGACCAAAGCTCTAAGCAAGGCATAATTGACCTTCTACTTGCTGCCTCCCAGGTGGGGGATTCCGGGGTCAAAGCTGCTGCGAGGATTCGGGATATCACCGACGACAAATTGTTCAATTTGGATTTGGCTGCAAAGAACTTGGGTAAGCAGATATGGCTATTGGCTACTGAAGTTATTCCGTGATTTCCGTGCCACCTTTGACCTATGACATGGGCTCATATGAATATTTTTAAAATTGCTTTTGATCTTAACATTTGCAGATAAGATGCAACTGAGTAAATCTCACCAAGCTACTTCTGACGACAGCCAAGACTGTCTGAATCAGGAGGCTCCAAAAAGGCCTGCGAGGATATCGATCATGAACTCCTTTAATTCCAGCAGAGGCAAAGGAAAGGGAAAGGGAACCCCGAAGAAGAAGAGTAGTCAGGAAGCCAACGATTCAGATGTAACTTCGAAGGGAACTCCTGCCAAGGGCCAGGGGACTCCTGCAAGGGGCCCAACTCCCGCTCCCGCTTCTCCAGTGCCGTCATGTAGTTCTTCTACTTCATCGAAGCCAAAGTCAAGCCAACATCTGTCACTTGACTCGACATTCGATGATACTGGATATCGCACTTGCAAATATCGGAATACGGCTAATTATGCTGGAACGTGCACAAGACTTCCGATACCGGCAATCAAGAAGAAGAGGAGGAAGAGGAGTGCTAGTGTTAGGAGAAGTGCTCGGAACGAAAACAGTGACATGGATTCTAACGAAGACGATGATGGTACTGACATTTAACAATCACAAATTAGCTTTGTTGCAGTTTTGCATCCTTTATCAGACCCATCCAATTATTTGCAATTTCCCTAATGGCTTGTTACTTTCTTTGAAATATTTCTAGGATCCTCATCCGAAGACGACAATGGCTACAAGTCACCTGTACCTCTCTATTGCCTTTGCGAAGAGGTACGTAAAAGATATATATATATATCTTGGCAAAATCTGTTTTTCATTAAAAATCCAATTCAAGCTATATAATCATAAGTCGTGTTCTTTTTACACAGGCTTCGTACGGGAAGATGGTCGAATGTGACAATGACATGTGTCCCTTGGAATGGTTTCACTTTAAGTGTGTCGGCCTCAAAAAGGCACCCAACACAGGGACGCCATGGTTCTGTCCAAACTGCCGCGAAGAGGGGAATTCCAAGGTGAAGAAACCGAGCGATGTGCTCAGCAAGGAACTGCTCGAGTATAATAAGAAGAAACAGGAGAGTGCAGCAAAGTGAAAGTGTGAAGATGTTTTTCTTCAAGTGACTTATCTATAGGTAAATTAATTTATTATCTTAAAAAAGTTATGAAAGCAATTTATTATTATTACACTTTGGTATTGTATTTCGTTTACCGGTCATTTAATAAAAATACTTATGAATTATTACTCGTAACATTTGAAGAATGTGGAAGGCTACATTACATTTATTCATCTTTACATATCTACTTACCTATTTTGATTTTCATGGAGTTGAGTAGCTTATCATCGTAAATCGTAATTTAATTAGAAGTTAGTTTATATTTAGCCGGAGTATCAATAACGAAACTACACCATATCTACCTTTTGCTTTTCTTTCACCATCCTGATGACATGGAGAAAGTGGCTGCGTCTGCTGTCTCCCAAATACACTTGACTTCAGTGTGTGTGTCCTAAGTAGAAATTAAGTTATACATTTTTAATGAAGCCATGAGTATTATAGTTAGTAAATCATGTGAATTTGAGTTTTATGTCTCAAACATGCATCATGTCTCAAAGTGCCCCAAAGTATAAAAAAGAAGATTTGGGTTGAAAGAATAGTTCTTAATATCATTTTTGTGTTAGGTCACAAACTGAAGTCTCACATTACCTCGAAAAGCTCTTTTTAAATATAATCTGCATACTTTTAGTAGATAATTGTTAAACAGTCTCAGAGAAATGAAACCAATAATTACATACATTCGACACATAAATGTCACACGTCATTCAAAACAATAGAAAAATATATCAAAGTAATTAAACTGATCAACTACTTATTTTACAAAAACCAATATATGTATGGCCATTACTACTACATAATATACGCTGATACGTAATCGAGAAGGAAGGATTCCGTTAAAAATGGTTAATTTTAATGGACGACGATGTTAAAACTTAATTGGTTTTGTTTTGGGACAAATCTAGATTCAGGAAATGGCTCATGTATCAGTTTCAGGAATACTTTCATTCAAATCAAGAATTTTATTAAAATGTGTTTATGACAAACACGTACCTAATTTGAATGATTTGAGGTTGTTTATCATGTTCTTTTTAAATTGAACATAAAACATATTACATTTTATACATTGTTATTTTTGTTTTGGCAGTTTTTTATGTCGTTCAAAAAACCGTCGTTCCTTTGTCTTATTTATCCGGAAATTGCAACGGGCGCCTTAAACTGATTGTGAATTATTATGACATGTCAGTTTAAATTAGTTAAAAACCCAATTTTATTTTACAATATTTTCTAATTAAGTAAACTTGTTTTGCATATGCCCATCCCACTAAAGTTTTATTAACACAGCCTATATTTTTTAAACCTCCCCATTCAAAACCGTCAGTTTGAAGTTTTAGTTCCATCGAACAGCGTCTTTTTATTATCAACCAACAATGCTGACCCCCCTGGGTAGGGTAGGGCGACCTACAAGCTCCACTCATTTCTCTTCGGCTGCCTCCCAAAACTACCCGTTTACTGGAATTCGGACTATACTAAACTGGTCATTTCCAAATCCTACTTAAGATGGAGAGTGACAATTCTATTCCATGTCGAAGCGGTCTTCATAATGCCTTCGGACATTTATGTTGTCTACTCCCACTTTGCCTGGGAGCGAAGAGCATTCTTCGAGATGACTCATGCATTCATTTTTGTCGCGGGGGCATCTGGGCATCTTTTGTCATTACGGAAGTGCTGATTTCACTTTTCTCCTGTATAAATTGAAGGATTTCGTGAATGGCTTCAATCATATTGTGGCCTTGGAATATAAAATGATGAAAGCCATTCGACCAAAAGCCTTCAACAAAGCGGCCAATTCACCAACGGAGGTCGTCATGATCTCGGATGGAAGCTAACATCCCTCATGATATTCTGGTTCGGAACAACTCCATATCGCTCGCACGCTCGCTGCAATCTTCATGAATTGCTACGGACACAAGACGTCAAATGAATAATAACCAGTACAAATATACAACGTGTTTTCTTTTGATGGAGCAGTTATTTTAAATGGACTAATCAATGCGGTAGTCAAGTTTTTGTAACCGTAGCAAAGCGTTGCATTATTAGCAAACACCCTGTATGCTCGCTTTTGATCGAATTCAGATTGGGTTTTTCAAGGCATTGGAAAGTTCAGCCTAAACTTTCATATGCCACTCGCCATTTTAAGGCAAATTACGATTTATTTCCAAGTATTCTCAATAGTTTCCAGATTTCACCATTACCTTACGACTATCCCGCAAAAATGTCATCTAATGATGTAAATAGTTCGACGGTGACCCCAAACCCCAGCCCTGTGACTGCGACCCTCGCATTGTTAGGATTACCAGTGCC
>JAQGAG010000662.1:0-13727 GCA_034696835.1 Lepidocyrtus lignorum
ATTATGTATTATTATACTAATTATACTATAATTTAAATCACTTACAGGTACGTCATTGTAATTACAATCATTTTATTATTATTGGTTTATATATTTTTGCAACCCGAAATTAGGCGGTGCACCGTAACTACATTCCCATCATCACTATCACCCCCTCCATTCCTCTCTTGCATTACCCAATAATTTACCATAAGTGGCGGTGGTCAGCCAGCACACACACAATCACTACCGGTTATTAAGGAGTAGCTTATTTGGCTTTAGCGGAAACGGGACCACTATTAAAGCAATTTTCGACAGAAGACAACAGATTGAAAATGAAACGCCTTTATGCACAGGGAAATTACTCCTCCACTTTTTTTTCATCTTCGCCCCTTTTTCAAAAGCAGAAAAAATGACATGGGGATCCGATTCAACGGGATAACAATTGCAAAAAAAGTGTATAATATGGTAGTGGAAGGATATTTTATTATTCTGCAGACATAAATGTAATATAAATGGTGATATACACCAGTCAACGGTTGGTTTAGCAGAATAATGACAATGAATGAATGAGCGGAGTAGTATTGAATGAACATTTTAGGTTTTCAAGGCGCTATCATCACCAAAAACCATTTGAAATCTCTTTTGGAGGAGTTCCTAAAAAAGAGATTTATCGTGAGGAGGAAGAAAGCGCCGGTGAACAATAGGAACAAATATGATGTTTGATATATGAGGAACAATTAGATTGTTATTGTCTATAACGTGAAACTTAAGAAATGGGAAAAAGTAGTCGTAAATCGTTAATAGGAAATTTCCTCCTTATTTTTGAGAACGGTAATTCACACATGTGGAGGCTGTTTCCTCCCAGCTTTTTTGCAATGCCCTTCGGACTCGGATTTTTTAGTTAATGTGGAGGAAGTAAAATAATGGATGCGCCTAATTGGACGACATTGTTTGTAGGTACTCATATCTCATACCCGAATTTTTTAGATTGATGCTTTGAATGACAGCAAACATTCCGTCTTCCCGTCGTGTCTTTTGAGTTTAGATCAAACTATAGCGCAACGGGCTTGACTGATGGTCAGGGAGGATACTTTCTTCAAAATATTTTCTGTCGGGCAGCAACTTCTCTAAAGTAGGTATTTAGTGTGAGTAGAAAAAGTTAACATTAATGATAATGAAGCGAGCTTTATCTACTTACCTTGTTAAAAATCATACATGGTACATGCTAGGCTCTAAACACATAATTCTTTCGATATGGTCGCTGCCGACAAGACGTCAAATTTTTAGTTGGCGGCCGTGGCCACACGGTAACAAAGTAATGTTGGATTCCTGAGTTTTTCAAGTTGAATGAAATGGAACGGGACGGCATTAACTAAAGCTAATAAAAATGTGGTGCATTTTTTCATTCAGCTTTCCTATTTAGCTTTCCACCAACTCTACGGATATTACAGAGTGGTGGTCACTGGTCTTTAGCTATTTTAATGAAGAAATAACGAGCCCGAAAGTAATAAAGAGATGTAATTTAAAACATTAGTTTGCTTTTAATTGCTTAGAAGGTAAACAACCAGAGACATACTTGTAGAAAATAGTATAACGATCCGTTACATAGCACGAACAATCAACCAACCATTGTTAAGTAAAGTTAAGACAAAACATAAAAAATGTCTTTCGCATATTCGTTCTAGCTTGTTACGCTATTACATTAAAACTGATATGGCAGCATTAAGAGAACGGTGACATTTTACCGTCATCATCCGCCAAAGAAAATTTGGCAATGCTTTACAAAACTCCATAAATCATTTCTAACTAGCTGATATTATAAAACAAAAGTATAGTGTCCAAATAAAAAAATCTGCAATTGCAATGAACAAAATGCATCCAACTAACATGATTCAAGATTGAACGATCATTTTTACATATCTCCTCATCGACTTTTAGGAGTTGAGTAAAAACTGTCAAGTATAATGTTTGTTATTCGAAAGTCACAACAGATTTCAATCAACTTTATGTTCACTGATATGCGGTGATATTTTTTACTGCTTTTCTAGCACCGTAAAGGCTACATATTAATGCACTTATCTAGAGATGGGGGGAAATAATTTAACAACCTATCATATTAGGAGGACACCTTGATACCTAAATTGCGCATTGAAAAAGCCCAGTTGAATTAATAAAATTCGAGCTGTTGATAATTGCGTAAAAGAAATTGGCTAAATTAGCCAACAAGGTTCCAAATTTGGTCATATGCATATGGGCTACTCAATTTCATTAGAGGATATTTTCATAAACAAGCTAATGTATCCGACGGAGTAAAAAAGTATTTTATTTACTTGCATTGATTGATAGCATAAAAAAGAAGTAAGTAGTATAACCATGATCATGATGATGCTTTTAATGGGCATTGTAAATTGTTAAATGGATGCTGCTACTTACTCACTCCACTCCTCACTTTTGGGGATATGATGATTTGATTAGCAAGAGAAAAAGGAATCAAGTGACTTTTCTTGGCAGGAACAAAATTGTTACTTTTCTTATCAATCCCCATCAGATACTGTTTTTGGGGAGCCAATGCCAATTTGAATATTGATTATGGGCCCATTTTCATTTAAATATGTCCTACACGAAAAGATGAAGGAGACGAGACGAGACACGAGGTGAGGAAAACTTAAGATGGTGATGATCGTGAGACGGGCTCCAAAATGACGTTAATTCCATTTAGCGTCTTAACTTAAAACTCGACTTTCGTTTGTGAAACCCAAAACCCTCGAAAAATAAAATCGAAAGTATAATATGTGAGCCAATCAATTTCATATCATATCATCACGATATGAGAGAGAGAGTAGAGTAGACTAGTAGAGTCATGTGTCATGTGACATAGTAAAAGTAGAAAAAGGGAATTAGAATTTTTATCATTAAAAAGGGATTGACAGCGTGTGGAAAGCATAAAACGTGTGTCATCCAAGAACATGCGACAATATTTTTTCTGCGTGAGAGTAGACTAATCTAATTGTAAAGTTGTAAAGCATTTTGTACACGTCCATATTTTGTGTATTGGTAATGAAGGGATGAGGTGAACTGCAGATTTTTTTTTGGAAGACCATGATGTTTCCATAATGGATATTTTTTCTTCTCATATCTCTTTAATGAACTAGGTACATTAGGGACATGTTATCCTTAAGAAAGTGTTTTTGTCTAGTTGAAAAAGGCCTAACTTGAATGCATTTTCTTATGGGATATTAATGGCTTGCACATTTTTGGTTTTTATCATCCATTCCCTCATGTTTGTCATGTAGGAATGAAAGAAACCTACCACGTTGCGGTTTTCATCTTTCCTTTTTCGCCTGTTTTCTTGTCAGTTTGGATGGAATTTATGTTTATTAAATTCCCAAATTGTGATAGTACGCAAATCACCTATATTTCTTGCCGAAAGTCGATGAAAATGACAATGAAACAAGTATCATGACTAAACTTCCCTAGCCAAGTTTTAGACTGTTCAAGGCATATTTGGAAGAAAAAATTGCGAGAATGGCGACTAAAGGAAATGAATGGTTGAAAAAAAGAATGTGTGAATGAAAATGGCTTACCTTAAAGAATTTGTTCCTTCTTGCATTTTGATTTGGTGGCTGTTTTTTCCTTTCTTTATCTCATGGCTTGAAGGTGGTACTGATTAGGATCACATTCGAACCCATACTGCACACGGTTTTGTTGGACATGCCGATAATTTATAATTTATTGGCTTCAGAGAGAGTGCTTTGCCGTATATTTATTAAAATGTTGACACTCGTTCCATCAATAACACAGATGCCAGCTCCTCAATGCTCTATTGTAAGCAGATTAAAAGTATGGATATCTGGAAATTCCCGGTAAAAGTTTAGAGCAATTGTTTTCGAAAAATCCTAATTGTTGCAAGCAAATATAAGCACTTTAGTCAACTGATTGCTTGAGTTGTCTTGTAAGTTTGCTCCTTTCAAGGTCTTTCTTTAACATCCAAAATGGGATGATGGGAATCGAATTCTCATTAAATTTGATAATATCGATGTAATATGAGAACGTGCATGTTAGGCTCTCCGCTCCAACTTGTTACTTGATTTCTGTCTTGAGTTCGCTCCTTCTCTGGTCGAGATGAAACCGAATGCAAGGAAGTGCATTGTTGAAAGAAGCAGGAAAGCGCTACGTTACTTTTCACAGACTCATCAAATCCACCACCACTAGTTGCAACACCGACTCTTTTTTCCACTCAATAAATGTAAATGGAACAGAATAACATTTCTCTAATTATTACTCCAGCACAGAAAACAATCTCGATTTCCTGATTGAAATGAAATGATGATGACGATGATGATGCACTCCACTCCTCCAGAGCCCCATGCAGGACCGGGCTATATATTTACCAACCAAGTTGGTTCGGACGAATCAATCTAATTATTTTGAAATCTAACGACTCGTCCTAATGAAGCCTCACAAATAATATTGTGGGATGGGGTTATGAAATGAGTAATATCAAACTACTCCACATCACAGTTCCAGGGAAAAAATCATGATGATCCGTCAAAGTTGTTTTTCATCCTTTCATATACGAGTATATGATTAATAACAATAAAAATATGTATTCCAGAAACAGGCTTCAATTTTCAACACTTTTTTGCATCCAACAATCACTCGAAGAAATCCCTGGACTTGAATTTTCGACTAGTCAGTAAATAATAAGTAGGTAACACACAATGCATATTAGTCAGAGAGCTGCACATGGCTAGTTTTTCATATTCCGACGGGAGTAAAATATGGACCATGTAGAGGAAAATCCAATTATTATTTATGATTATTACAATATTGATATTGATGATCCATCCAGTTGCTCTCGCTCTTGCACTTGCACGATATAAAATCAAAAATATTGCGATAAAGTGGATCCAGAAAAGTGCGTGTTGAAAAAAATAATTTTTCCACCAAAGAAAAAATGTGCAGCTGCCTTCTTCACTCACAGCAAGATTCAAACTCAACAATGTCTCGCTAACAAAGTAGCCATTCCACAGGCAACAGGTAGGTGTAAAGGGAGAAAATGTAATGAAAAAATATATTTTTATTCTCCCTTTTCTTCTGACCACAACAGCACAGCTCTTACATAACTCCACTTTGAATACTGAGTCCTGACAGGTCCAAACTTTTTGTTTAAGAAGTTGTACCTTGATTTTGTTCAAAAATATTGTATACATTCACCTGAGTCACTCATTCCTTCAAACCATCAATGCTTCTTCATCACACACATATCCTGACGATGGTGATCTCCTTCTTATGTAATCAGTATCAGTTCTCACCGGCAACAATAACAATGAAGCCCTCCTGTTAAAAAATGAACAATTCTGATGTATAGGATTTTTTCCCAATGGATAAGATGTTTTAACCATGGAGGATTATATTTAGGGAAGAGGGAAGGAAAAAAATAAGAATGGGTCTGAGGAGGAGAGCAGTAGCCGGGAAGGATACGATTATATTATATTTTTATTATGTATATTCTTGTCCTGTTGAGAAGATTTTTTTTGTGAAGTCGATCTAGTCTATTTACTTTTTTTCTACAATTCACTCACTTTTTTCCATCTTTACAACCGGGCAGTCAACAACACTGTTAAGTGTTCACTCACAGCCTGTTCATGGGCATTTTGCTTTGATGTTTTCAGTGTTTAGGATGATCATCTTTATTCTCATGATGATGACGAGGATGATCTTCCTTTACTGTCTTGTCATGAAAGGAGAAAAAATAGAGGAAAAAATATAGTCTTGGTTTAACAGCGGTTTTTAATGCACTTCGGCATTTTATACATGGCTGTTAGGTAAAAGTTGATTTTTTCGTCAATGCAGGAAGGAGCCGGAGACGAGAGATGAAGGAAAAAACAATGTTATATGGGAGGAGGAGGCAAAAACATTTTTGTTAGGGATGTAAATGTTGTTGTTGGTACATACCTGAATATTATCAAAGCTTGGCCAGGTTTTTCTATCCAAATTCAGCCCCGAAAGTCCATCGCTCTGGTAAAGTATCAACCTTCTACTTTTACCCTTTGGGATATGATCATGGAAGCTGTTGTTGTTTATTGAACTTTTAGAAACGTGGACGGAGCTTTTTACTCGTTTTCTGTCTTTTGAGGCTTGGAGGAAGATTGGAAGATAATAAAAATCATGCTTGTTCTTCTTCTCCCCGTGTCGCTTGCCGTTCCTCTATAAACCCTCTCAGGTCTGCGTGGTCTTCAGCAAGATCTTTTTTCTCTTGAGGCTCGATTCGATCCTCTACAAGTTGTGCTCTTCTGAGATGATGCGAGATTCAGCGGTGGTGGTATGGGGAAGAGAGGTAATAATAATAGTAATGCCATTAAAAGCTGGTGGTGGTACCTGCACTGCTGCACCTTGCCGGTCAGAGTCACAATCAGTGGAATATGATACCTCTAGTGCTGCTGGTTACCTTCATGTATGAAAAAATTCTAAGATTTGGACAGAGGTACAAAATGCTACATGAAAAAACATGAATTCCTCCTGTACGTGCATGTACATGTATTCAGATTTCGATGAAGGGATGCACTACCTGCTTGACGCCTGTTGATTCAGATTCAACATTTTTTCACCAGCCGCAGACAAGTAGCCAACGAATTTCAGAATGAGTTAGCAGAGCCCAGCTAAAAGCTCCCTCAACATCTTAAAAATCATTACTGATCTTAGGTTGATCTTGGTTTGGTTTCGCTCTTTTGAAAAAAAGAGTTCAAGATCTACCCTGTTGCTCATCTTATGGGAAAAAATGTAGTGGACTGCGTACTATTTTTATATAGGTATCAGAACAATGTAACGTTATATTACCGATCCTCTTGCATAATAACAGGGATTCATTTACACATTTGGGATATATGTATATACATTCATATCTCATCTCCACAAAAAAATATTTGTAAGATGGCTTATAGTCCACCTGTTGCATTTCCATTACACGTCTTCTTTCAACATATAAAAATGGTAAACTCTCATAAGAGGAGTATTAAAAGAAAAAAGTAAACAAACAAGTGTATCATTATTATGCTCATAGACGGATGATAATAAAACCAATTTTACAGCATAAATTAGTCTTGATCGCAGCATATAATGGGGAAATGCCTATATGCAATTATGTATCGTATGCAATGTAGCATCTTATATTGTATCTTCTTCCTAGCTAAAAAAACATTACGTAAGATCCTGGTAATAAACCAGGCTTAAAAATAGATGTAAAAGAAAATGAACAAGTTTTCTCTCAAGATTCGCGAGTTAGAGTGAGTTGCACCAGCCCTGCAATAAACTTGCGTTTAGTAGCATTAGGCAAATTAGTTCCCCATAATTTGCCGGATTCTGTTGTTTTTGACGAATGATAGGTATGCGTAAATAACTTAAACAAACATATTGCATGAACCGTGTTCACTGTTATATTCTGACGATTAGTGACTCAGTATGATCATGCAAGGGCTACTGAAAGAGCCGAGAAAATACTTGAGCATTCATCGACCACTGACCACACAGCACAGACAAACAAAATTGCTTGCATAATATAATGACTCATCCATCTGTGATTTACCGATTTATATGATAACAAAAAAGCTTCCTCTGTAATGCATCCATGTACAAAACGAAGATATTTACTTAAGGGGGAAAAGTGGTTAAATGTTTCGTTAAAAATAATAATAAAATCATTCAAGAAGAGTCTGAAAAAACAAATCGGTTGAAAGTGAGCGACTTTATTTATGGTTATTCATGTTTACCCAAGCATGGCATTGCATAATGCGTTGATTTGTAGTAGATAAGTTAAAACTAAAGTGATTAATTTATTTGTAATTAATGAAAATACTCGAAAGATCATTGCATTACGTTATTCAAGGAACATTATTTATTTTTGTCTTACAGTGCCCCAATTAATTGTCAAACTTACTTTCTAGGCTACATACAAATCATACTAAATTGTAATTATCGGTCATATCTGCGAATCCTCTGAAGACTTCCGGTAAGAATTTGGGTAAGAGTAAGTATCTCAAAGAGCTCCATTTTTAATACCGCGACTTTCCTAATAGTCAGCCCATGGAAGTATACACAACAATGATAAAGATATGAGTCCGGATAGCCCCCCAAGTCTGCTCCCATGATTGGCATGTTTCTGTTCCACATCAGTATGGTTCGGGACGGTATAGTTCAAGTTGCACATGGGCTTGTCGCAGTAGCAAACCTTGAAGTTTGTCCCATCCTCTTGCTCTACGTGAACGCAGGCCGTCTCAAAGTATGGTTTTGCGCACCCCCGGTCCACTTTTTCTTTTTTGATCCTTTCACCCGTCACATTGAATGTGTTTATTGTCCCTTCCGACTTATAGCACCAGGTTTGTTCGGGTTTGCAGGTGTGGTTAACAGTTGGCAATATTTCTAGCGTTTCATCACTGGTGCAGTTGCCATCCACGAGACTGTCACAGCGTACGCAATGATCTGAAATGAGAAAAGACAATTCTTACGATTAGTTGGAATAAATTTTGAGCTTCAGTTTCGATTACTTCAAGTACTGAAGTGAAAGTAAGTCTGGTTGTTTGTTTACGCGGTGGATGGGCCTGACGATGCCTATTTTTCCCGTGGCCCCCTGCGCAGACCGAGCTCCAGAAGAGAAGAAGCGTGAGAAACACAAGATGGAGAAAAGTGGACAAGCTCCTTGAATGGGATGATTTAGTATTGCATCTTATGTTCATGTTAAATGGCGGCTTCATCCTAATGGCAAAACGGGTCCAACCGTCCGAGGGAAGATCCTTCTCCGTACATATTTTGTGATTATGCTAAAGTGCATTTGATAAATGCATTTTTATGAGCATGGAAAAATTATAATTTAATTTATTGTAGATTTTTAAACATGGCAATAGCCAAATAAATTCCATGAGAAAAGTAAGTTTCCATGGACTGGGTGTTGACCATGATGACGATGACCGGGTTGTCATTGGTCATTCACGCCCATTTCCTGAACTGGAGAATTTTGGGGTTTCAATGCATAAACACTTTTCTTTTACAAGATAAGCTCATCAGTAAATGCAAACATGTTCAGCATAACTTGTTTACGAGTTCCTTCCGAACATGAATATAACCCGTGCCGTGTGCCGGTAGTAAAGTCTAAAGGCACACACCTCGTGTTACTTTTCCTGTACAAAACATATTGTTAGATTGATTTGTAAAAGATAGGTGTGACCAATCGCATATTGGGAAAATGTCCCTTCCGCCGCTCCGATTGGTTGATGAATGATAAGTAAAAAATGAACATGATGATTTGATAATCATGATATAGGCAGAATTTTTCCTATCTTATGTAAGAGGACAATGGTCCGGTCTAGGTCTCAGATTTCGTCTGAATTTACTATACGTATGAAATGAATTACATAAGCATGGTATATGTAGTCTAAACCAGGCTTATATAAAATGCAGAAATTGAGTAAATAGCATATCTCGAGGCTCGTGGCAAACAACATGGGCTGGAACCGCCAAATGTCGATCAATCAGTGTCAAGGATAAATTACAACTATCAGCACTTAATTATCATATCAGATTTGTATTATGGATACTGTTAAGTAACACATACTTATTGGCAGTTCGATTTCACCTATTTAAAATCTTTCCTAATTTAGGCATGGTTGGTCAACTGAGATTTCTAAATCACAAACCCGAAACTTTCAAAATACCTTAATTTCATTGACTTATCTGGTAAAATGGCGAAGAGGAAAATAATTACTTGAATTCAAGGTTCAAGCTTTTTCGTTGTCAATTACGGTTACACAAATATTACTCCCATTCCAATAAATGGAAATATTCTTTATTGACAAATCTGATTGGAAAGTCACTGCACGAAATGATTTCACTGACAGTGACCATGTCTATGTCTCCTGATCATGACTTGTAGGTTCGTACTGTCACGTGATATGTGCATATTTGATCCGCTCTTGATAAAAAATGATTTCATTTCCAGTGATTTAATTTCGATTAACCCGTCATTAATAACTTGTATTTAACCATTAACATGAGCAATAGACAGCAACGATCAAATAACTTGTGACCTGTCGACATTTAATATGAAACCATTAAATCGTTACCATTTCACATTCATGATGTGAGATGTCGAGATGTGACACTATCTATTAATTAAGTCTAAATCGAACACATGTTACAATATGGTTTGGCTTGTCAGCACTAGTTATTAAGCAGGTGACATAGATGTCAATTGCAAATAAATAGTTTCCCCTACCAAATCAATTCCCAGCTTGGCGGAATCAACGGATTCAACTAGGGCCGATGTTCGGAGTCTACTAACTTATATCATATAAGTTATATGACCAGTTATAATTACGCTAAAAACCGTCTTTCGAGACAAAAAACAATGCATAATAGACACAAAAACAGAGTTAAAAATAGATCCCACTTCCTTGGGGCTTAGCAAACAGGTAGGTAAATTAAATTACCTATTAACTTAACTAGAGGTTGTCATTGTCAATCTTAATAATATTGCGTTTCGGCAAATGTACGTGTTGAACCGACCTCCGACAAAAACGAGACATATTTTGAGGGTAAAATAAAACAGCCAGGGTAAATACCGGTTATCTGAAAATCGCAAATTAATTTGGCATGTCAATAAGAGCATTTTCCACGAGCATGACCTTATTATTATTTTGGTTTTTCTCAAACTTGTGCAATGTAATGGAATGATTGATCATGATTGGTATGATTCTAATTGATAATATGGCATGACTGTTTTGGGGAAAGCTCCTGCTAAGACGTAGTTTTATCAGTACTTACATGTCACGTTGGAATGTGAATATGGCCCTGACTGTTCGGTTAAAAATGTATGCCTGAGTCATCCATATCCCTTTGATTGTTCCGAATAATGTGTTATCTAATCACTATTCCCCACATTACATCTGTGACGTCATAAAATAAGGAATGATCAACGTAATTCCGTGCTCACATTAACGTGGGTATAACACAAAATTTCTGAATAACTCATTGCATAATACCCAGAAACTTAAAAGTTCAGGAACAAATTTTAACTTCCATAAGCCATGTCAATTCTCAATTGAGATAAATCGAAAACAAATTCATAGGAAGTAAATGTCAAAGAGCCGCACCGCTGCATAATGTTCTAGATTTTTATCATTTTTACTCGCTTTCAGTGAATATCATTTCCATTTTTCAAGCACAATGACAAATACACATACCTACGAACGAAGGTTATGATAAAAGGATTTTCGAGTTCAAACTTATCATCATGGTTCACTTCATTCATCAAACTTGTTTATCCACTTGAGATTATTCCCTCGACCAATGTACGATCCATATGCATTTTTTACCTGGAAGGCGGGCCGGATTTTGCCCACTATATATACTTGGAGAGTTTCACGAAATGAAGTCACTGTAGTATTTGCAGCCAATCTAGCAATTTGTAACTTTAACGAGCTTTACAGCCAAGAGCTGAAAGGGCTAAATCTACCACTTCATTTGAATTGTCCAATTTCTGACATTTTAAAAACCTTACTCAACAGCATCTGAAATCATTTCGAAACTTTACAATTCGTATTTTACCTACCACACTATTCAAGCAACAAAATGGTTATCGGTGGAAGGTACGAATTGATTGACAGCAATCGCTACGATGAATATTTGAAGTCTGTCGGTAAGTTTTCTAATTTAAAGAACAATCTAAATTATTATATTAATTCCTACATAATCGATAAATATCCATTAAATTGGATCACAAATCAAGTAATTTTCTGACAACTAATTTACTCCTTTTTTGATTTTCAATAGGCGCTGGAATGATTGAACGTGAGCATGCTTGGAAGTTTCGTCCATACATTGAATATGTTGCAACCCCAGATGGGAAGTGGAAACAAAGGACTATTATGGGGGCGAAAAACTGTGACATTAGCTTTGTTCCTGGAGAAGAGTTCGAAGAAAGCTTTTACGGAACAAAATTGAAGGTATATTAATATTTTCAATCCATTTCATGCAGTGACACTGTCATCAGCGGCTGTGTTTTTTTTACCGGGCATTGTTTGAAACTCGCTTTCTTTCTATCCACCAGTCAAGAATTACCGTTGAAGGCAACCGTCTGATTCACAAGCAGAAAGTTGGCCCAGTTGAAGCCACTGTTATCAGGGAGTTCAACGGCGAAGAAATGACGACCGTGATAAGGGTTGGGGAGACGGTCGCGACGAGAAAATTCCGGAAGATCGCCTAACTGAAGTTCTCATGAAAGTTCGGGATCTCAAATAGTAATTGACTGATGGTGCTATCACGAGCAGTTTTACTTAATTTCTCAAACCGAACGAAAGTGTTTAGAAATATATATATTAAATTACAGTAATTTTGATGTATTGCTCGATAAGAATATTGTAGTTTACACTTAGGTACCTATTTGTTATAAAAAGTTATAGTGAAAGCCTGATGTATGCATCAATTTGCATACTGTTCACTAATGATAAACCAGAAACAGAAATTCTATCCGTTAGGGTCAGCAGGATAAAATTGCGACATAGAATTAGGATTGTACCAATATTACTGTGCTATAATATTCCAGCACAAAAGACGAGATAAAGGCAAATCTATCGATCCAGTCTCACGAAAAAATGGAAGCCGTAAATTTGATTTAAAAAATAGTTATTTATATAATAAGCTTCAATTACATTTTATCCAATTAACATTTTTTCTTTTTGTACATTAGTTTTTGCTTTCACAAAAGTTCTTCACAGATATTTTTAAGAGAGAACAAAAATAATAAATACTTTGGAAAATCAAGTGTCTTTGCCAATAATTTTTTTGTTAACTGAATTTCACCATTTATCATCAACAGATAATTATTTTAGCCTAGCAAGAGGATAACAATCCAGGTTTGAACAAAATCTCAATTAAAATTGGGGTAACAGATCAGATTATGTCTTAAATTTGGCTTTGCAGGTTTTTATTTGACAATTAAAACTAACGGAATAACTTGGATAAACATTAGTTTTACAGACGAATGTTAGCATATTGTAATCTACGGACAAAACTGCACAAAAAGTATATTTTGAAATTGCTTACTTAGGTTGAGGTAGCATCTCAGGGCCTTTACTTGTCAGTATTATTCAAAGGCTTTTTGACTATCTCAAACAAATGGTCTTATATAACTGTAGGCCATATCACAGCGCTAATTTTGCAAAGCACAGTTTTAGATTTTGTATCGTAAAACTAATTGTAAAAGATATTCCACGGTAGAACTGGTAGAAGCCGGTTTGCGTGTAGAGTGATGGGCATTTATCTTTTAGTGCTGTCATCCTCATCATCGTCCCAGGCCAATCTTGTTAGTATTTTTAGAAGGAAGTTTGAATGAACAAACACTACCATAGATTAATTGTTTCCTAACCGCACACATCTGCAACATAACTTGTTGATGAGTTGCTCCCGAACATGACATTTACTCGAAACTAACAGGAAAAAATCAAAGTCTAAACAGCACCCACCTCGTTACAGCTAAACTTGAGCAGGTGCGACCATTTGTATAATGGAAAAGTTCTTGTTTATTACGTAGCTGAAAGCTAGTATAGCGATCGATTTGGCGTCCGTCTGTCTGTCAGTCTGTCCGTCTGTCTGTGCGCACGATAACTTTCGAACGCTTTAATCAATTTTGTTCAAATTTTGTATGTAGGTATAGATCGTTAATAGGAAGAACGGTATTGCATTTGGGGTAAATC
>JAQGAG010000663.1:0-13723 GCA_034696835.1 Lepidocyrtus lignorum
ATTTTCTATCTCAGACCCGGTCATAAATAGAGGCCGGCTATAATAAGAGGCAGGCTATAATAAGAGGTTTTACGGTATCTATGTCATATCATGAGCGTCTTTGATATTTTCAAACTGATGCCTATATCAAAAATACCTACATAAAAACGGTTTTTGTGAGAGCTCCTCCGACACAGATTTCAGTTTCTTCCCTTCCGTTCTTTTTCTTGTTTGTGTGCTCCTGTGTGTCTTTCCATTTCCCTATTTCTTCATGATCTCCAGTTGATCTTAACTCAGTTAGCTTACCGCATCGTCATCATCATCATATCCACATCTCGCATTTCGATACTTTCTATTCGTAGTTTGGTAGTCTGTTGAATGGAATGAGCGATCGTGATGCTCATTCTTCCCCCTTTTGTTCCAAGTGTAATGTGTAGCACGAGTTGAGTGGAGTTTCCCTAAAATAGATTTTCAGAAGAAAAAATTAGAAGTTCCCAAGTTTCAATTCAATACAAGTGCATAATATGTAGATGCATATTGTTAGCATTGAGCATCAACCAGTAAAAATGTGTAGAAGAAAAAGTCGTCAAATTTTGTAAACTAAAGTGAAATTATCAACATTTTAACTGGCATAATGTGAAAACATTATACTTTGAGAAGTTTGACGGAACACTCGTATAATCTGGATTGGTTGTGGCAGATTAGACATTAGTGACGATAATGTAAACAAGCAATGTGCACGTTACTTTTCGTCCACACTGTAGACTTTTCTCATCATGGTATCAGAATATATCCAGTATTTTACTTTTATCAATCGGCAGCGATCTGATTCCTGATATTCCTTCATTGAACTCAGAGAGAGAACGCTTCGACCTGCAGATGCATTAGGAAATTGGGTGATCAAACATAATTAATATAAGCGTGGTAGTACCGCTTTTGGGTCTTATGTAACTACTTAAATACAATAGTAATATTCAGGAAGGTGGTGAAAGTGTATGTTTCATTTGTAACTCAAATTCAAAAATTTGTTTGGAATAACATTCAACATGCCATCGAATTTAGCTCCGGAAATAATCGTCACCGTCCAAAATCCCGATCCTCAACAATGTGAAACAACATCATCAGGAGCATCCCATGAAAGTGAGGACTGCGGAAGTACGAGTGGAAATAGTCTCATTAAAAAATCCGGCACCTCAACAGCAACGGACAATGAGAATGGTTGTATATTGGAAAATGCATTTCCCAACAGTAAAGACAGGCCTGCCACGATCACGAACACCGGAAGCAAACGGCATCGATGTCATAACCACAGTAGAACTTCTGGAACAAGGAAGGATTCCAAATCATCCATTACAACGTCCATCGACATGGTGGAGGGGAAGCCAAGACTGTGGGTTAGCCCAAGAAAGTCCACCTCCGCGATCCGCGTCCAAGTAACCCTTCATCGCCCCCTTAACTGGCAAATTGTGCCAACATCTTCATCAACAGGGTCTATCCCATCCAAGGCCGTGAAGCACTCTAATGGCTCCGGTAAATCAACTGTGACCCATTCCCACTCCCTCTCACAATCGGAATCTCTCTCATTTTCAATATCCCCCTCGTCCTCCATTCATTATGGGCCGCATGTCTGCAACGATCGTGATAACCCTTATCACCACATTCAGCAACACAAAGGGAAGGTTCGTTTCACCGACTTACCCAGATCCCGTCTTGGCAAGCATATTGAAAGAATTCAAGAAAAAGAACCGGAACAAGGAACTTCTGTTTCGAAGTCATTATGTTATTGTCATTGTGCTAGTCGGGATGATTCCGTGACTGACAGAAGTGGGCTTGCTAAAAGTGATTTGGAATCCGCAAGCGGGTCAGTGTTCCCTAAGTCATCTTTTTCATCTGGCCAACTTAACCGGAATGAGTGTGTACATAACGGTAGAAATTTTGATGTCTGCGACTCGTCAAAACGAAACGTGTGCCGGAGGAAAAAGTCTAGAAGTGCTAGTACGAGAAGACGTGCATCATCATACCAGTCAGTTGCAGACCACCAGTTGGATGTAATGAGCTCATCATCGGATAACGAAGGCAAGAAAAATATATACCTAGGTTGTCTTTGGTTATCTCATTAAAGTCTAGCCAGATATTTCATTGTACATAACTCACATTCATTGTTTATGTTAATGTACAATGAACATCCACCCTCAGGAGTAAAATGATCCCGGAAGACTTACTTTATACAGGGTTTACATGTTTTCGAGAACGCTATGCCTCATTAGCATTAGCACGAATTAGAGTGTGAAAGGAGTAATATTGGATCAGAGTTGGTCCTAAATTTGAAGGTTTACTTAAAATGTGGATAAATCCGTAGTACACCGAGAAATATGCCAAAATCAGGGAAAATGTCACTTGACTTCTTTTGTTACCAATTATTTACGACCGTTTTAGCATGTCTTGATGCGTTGATGCAAAATCACTATACTCGCATGAGTATGACTATTGTTATTAACCCGAAAAATTGGAAAGGAATTTATGGCTTGAATTAGGGAAAGCATTTCACTTCATCCCGTTTATCATCCTGTCTAAACACTTATCATTCACGTACAATAGTTGCAGAGACAAGTTTTCACTCGTCACATAAATCCTCAAAAAATCCTTCCTAACAGGAAAAAGTGTCTCCTCAATTGACATTGCTACAATTTACCAACCGAAATTGACTACGCTTTAATTTTTCTCTTTAAAAAACTTTCTGTTTATTTGACTTTAATTTGCATAAATCTGTATTCGTCCGCAGGAGCATAGCTTGAACTGAAAAAAAGTCATCCTTTTAGAATAGGCGAGACTTATAAAACCATTTTTCTAGTAAAAATATATGTATATTTTTTACGAAAAAAACCTTCTTCCTTGAGTGATGATAACGTTGACGGAAGCTAGGGTAGAGCCAAAGTGGAAGCCCTAATGCTTTTTTCTACATTTGTTGCTATCATTTCATTTCAAAGTCCTCCCCAAAATGTGGAATGTCTTCTTAAAAGTTTGTTTTCAGTTGTCAGCTAGGCTCTCGGACTTGTGCCAAGTTTTAACGAACGTTGTAAGTATTCCAGAAAAAAAATAATCCCCTCTCGCGTCTTTCGGTTAGCCTATACCGGTATTCGACACGTAGTGGGAATATGTTTTCATTTCACTTATCGGGACCAACTATAGGATACAAATGATATGATATACCATAAGTTAAAAATATATACACAATTTAACGGATAGCGTCCTTTATCCCGTGTTCTCATCCTGTATCTTTGGGGTTTTCCTAGTTGGCTCGAGTCATATATTGTATCCCACACTATTTACGTATATTTATAGAAATTATGTGCCGTTAATTCGAGAAAAAGTTATATTTTTCGTAGCATAATGACATTCCAGAGAGATATTTATGATTCCACATGATAATGTCAGAATAATGTCGCCAAAAAAATATAACATGCTACTTTTTACAGACTACCAATTATTATGATTACCGTATTCTCGCTAATACAACACCCGCGTTGTATTAAATTTTCCGAGTTTTTACCCCGCGTTCTAATAGAGACCCGCGCAGTATTAGAGACCCGCGCTCTAAATTTTTTCGGGTTAATTTTGTTTGTAAAATGCATTTTTCAAGCCCATTTTGTGCAAATTTTCTGAGCAGTTCGTACTGTTTTACCATAATTTCCCCTAATTCCCGAGTTATGCATATGTAATTTGTATTAAAATCAGTTACTGAAATCTGGTTATAGGATTTAAATGTATTGTAACTGGTAACTGATTTTTGACCCCGCGTTCTATTAGAGACCCGCGTTCTATTGCATTTTGAAACATTTACCCCCGCGTTCTATTAGAGACCCGCGCTCTATTGGAGACCCGCGCTGTAAAAGCGAGAATACGGTATGCAACTGCTGCTGATGGATATTGAATTATTTTGCATGTAATATGCTATTACTGGTTTGCAATGCATAATATTACCCTTTCCATGAAGCAAATCGGATGTTGGAAGAAAGTTATATGTTGTACTCTCATGAAAACACAACAACTTATGAAGATGCCACTGCTTGGCACGTTTTATACTAAAATTCTAAAATGGAACCTGCTGTGTACACAACGTATTTATAGATTAAAAGTCTGCAATGTTCACATCAAATTCTTTGGTTTCGTCTTACGGAGTTAAGTAACTCAAACACGAGATTATATATCACTGGTAGGATTTTATAATTCCATAGTTCTTGTAATGTAAATACCCACCCACTCGGAACTCAAAGTATTTATATTTTGGTCTAGTAAGAAGTAGGAAGCGAAGAATGTCACCTTTGATGATGATATCTTTTGCCAGCTGAACAAGATATCTAAGAAGTTACATTAAGCCCGTAATGACATTGAGTACCTAGACAGTCTAATTACGCTGTCAGATCGGTTACAAGGAAAACTCTGATGTGTAGAGATTTAAAGCTTCAATTAGAAGCACTCATTTTGCCAATTGCCAACCAACCGGAAAAATTGTTAATTACTTCCAGTCTTAATTCATTCGTGTGTAACATAAAAGTTTGAGAATGTTTAAGATTTCAATAAAATATTTTTCAGCTACATATAATTTATGTAAGCTTCAATGATTCTGAGTATAGCAATAAGCGGTCAGATCAGAGAAGGTTGTAAGTGAATTAAAATGAATATATCCGTTAGCCTTGCATTTTAGTTAATGGTAAGCTCATTGAAATCGTTGGCAGAAGATCACAGAATCCTGTTCCCGTTAGCTCCTTTAACACACACTTCCTCGTTAATTTATCTCGTTAAGCACGTAGTCGAAAACAAAAGTTACAGTTGCAGGGAAATGTACTTTTGTAGTCCGCCGGTGTTATCAACTGATGGTAGCTTTATGTAGAAAGGAGCAGAAGGCTCAAGATTTATTATTCACTTTGTACTGTCCTACTTTTCTTATAAAAATCGCCTTTTTTAAAGGAAAGATAACATTCATTCCATCTGTTTTTTCCTTTAAACTGGCAGCATTTAATGCAAGTTAAATAAAGAAAATGGTGTTTTTTCTCAAAATTACTTGAATTTTGCCGTCGGGTTGTCTGTTCGACAATGTGTTCAAACAACAATGTAAATTTAGACGAATTAACAAAAAGCAAGCAATGCAATGACTCCATGTTTTTTAAAAGAAAATTCAAGATAAAATATCCATACTCGTTTAATCTTAGCGGTTCTTGTCAAACAAACTATTTTTACTTCTAGAATTTAACCTTTCGCTTGCTTGTTTAAGAATTTTATGTGAATTTACAAATAATTGAAGCTATTTAAAATAGTAAAGCATAACATGACACTTTGTCCTTCTCACAACAGTTCTGGGAATTACGAATTAAATTAGTACATCAATAAGTAAAGACAGTAATTAATAAGAAATTCGTGCAACGAAGTATCAGTATATAGCTCTATAATTCCTATTCGTGAAATCGTTGATCATCTTGCATCATCCAGATATAGGATCTAGTATTGCCCAGGACTTGTGTAACTGTTTTAAAATCTAATGGACGTTAAGCAGCGGTAATTGTTTTACATGGTGGGTGGCCCCATAGTCTCCTTTATAGCTATTAGGTATGCATATGAAATGGTGGTAATCCCAATTGGGAAAAACAGACATAAATCTTCTTAAAAGGGCTTATCACTGATTGTGTTGTCCAAAATACCAAATTTTTCATATTTGTTGTATTACACATGCGCAAAGTAGGCTGTATGACCGAGGATTCCACAATGATAAAGCTTTATGATACTTTAAGGTATTTACATTTTTGCACGAATTTCGCAGTACCGAAAAGAAATTCTGGCAGGGAAAGCTAAAAAATCGTGAAATCGCGGATATTCATACATCATCTTTGACTATTCTGCACGTAAACATTCTAGGGAAATATATATTTAAGTATACCTACATGCACATTTATCATAACAATAACTCATTGTCGGAAGACAAAGAAGGTCAATATTTTTGTATTAAAAAGTAACAGATCTGTAAATCCTATTCTTATGAAAGGAGATAGAAGCAGAGATAGTCAGACTAGTCGCATACATAATCCCCACCGAGTCTTCTTAAAGTCGAGGTAAACATATGATTTATCTACTTCCTCATATCACTCCTAGATTTTTATCACTTCATGCTCCAAACTCCAGACACAATCCGCTCCAGAGCCTAGTCAATTTTTCACACCCGTGGAATTCAATATAGCGCTGTTTGTCAGCTCGTACACTTTCCATTCTATTAACGGAAGCTTTTAGTCTACATTTAAAACATTATTCTGACTTTGTCATTGTAAAAGCATTTCAGTTCAGGAAGAGAGCGTCTGCACAAAAGCGTAACAATAAGTGAAAGGTCCTTTCACAAGTGAAAATCCTGCAAAAAATCGTTTGTCGGATTTTGCGATTCGCTGCAAATTTAGGTCTGGCGGAAAACGTAAAGAACAGCTAAGCACACAAGCGTTATTGCAGTTTAGCTTTTGGCTCCTGTCAGTAACATAAATGCAGGACGTGACCTACGTGCGGGAGTGTGATCTGGAATCATGTTGGTCACCAAAAGCACTGCACTAGCATCCATTGCCAACATCTCATTATGGGGCCAACTATGCATTGGAGCATTTCTCTTGAAATAATATGTACACATTGTTAGTCATTCGCAGTGATGTTGCTTCCTGTTTGCTCATTCGCAGCGGAGAATCCTCCTTTTTTTATTCTACAAGGCCCCGAGGAAAAGTAACCCTTTTATTTCCAAGGGAAGAGTCATTCCTTTCTCTTTTCACTACTTTATGGCAACACATCAGTTCACTAGTTTGGAGATTTCCCAACAACATTGTAAGTATTTTCATTTAGAGTGGAAATGTGCCGATACAGGGAAAACTGACAATGGGAAGCTCCAGAAACTTCCAAGTGCTCCTATGGGATGAATGTTATTTGATTTAAAGTGTTGGCATGCTAATACCAAATACATTGTGAGCATCCCTTTCAACTTTGCCCATCCAGCGTAAATACTTACGTGTCCACTTTCACCATGATCGTAGTCATCATTATGTTCAATTGCTTCCAGGGAACAAATTGCTCACCTCACGCTACCCATCAAGGGAAAAGAGTAAAATGCTGATGACGGTTGGATAAAATAGAACATTTTAGACATGCTGTACTCAATTAGGAAGTGCGGACATTTTTATATTGATGATATTTTCCAAACTACGAAAATATCTTTATCTAAATGCTCAATTATTATTATTATTGTTGCTGCTATATTACTACTTTCACCAGACCGAGTATACCTATTTATCTATCGACATTTGTCAACTTCCTGCTACATCCACCAAGCAGAATAGCATTATCAGGCGAACAATGTAGAGATCTTCTTATTCATTTCGCCTAAGGATGTACTATTTTTGTTGTAGTTAAAATAACGTCCCATCCAACTGTCGAAACCATTTTCCTACTGAGCAAAATTTATATTCTTTTCACGCCGTTAAATAAGGTCGTCCACAAAAAAAAGACGTCACTCGACTCCGCAGTTCAGTTTTATAGACTGCAACAGCCCCCAAGTCCCAACAAGACAAGTACATAAATGACGAGGGAAAGTTGGGAAAAGGGAAAGCATCCAGCAAAAAAACAGCATGAGAGCACATCATATAAAAAGAAACAAGGCAATTTATACGGAAAAACGGGAAAAACTCGAGTCGTGAGGAAGCACAAAGAGAAAACTTTCGCTTTTGTATGTTTTCCCTATATTTTCTGTTGCTTTCGTCAACCAAAAAGACAAATAATAATATATGAACGATGGATCTACAAAAATGGTACCAACATAAGACACAAATATTGTCCAGAATGAATTCAGAAAAGTAAATGAAGAAACTACTTGGTATTTTTCGTGGTATTTGCTTGTCCTCTACATCCTAGAAGGTCGGTTGATTTGAAAAGGCTTTCTCTTAATAAATGAAATCTTCTACTGATATGTATCTACTTATATTCATTTCTTTTCCGAAGGGACCACAGCAGTACAAGCTTCGTTAGTGAGAGCAAGCATCATCATATATATCATGTTTCCAATCATGATCTATTAGATTAGACCGGTAGATGATTTATAAACTACAGGGGATAATAATCTATTAGAGTTATTTCTTGGAAGGAAGCGGTTTTGCTGAGCTGGTCATGATGATGATAACATCAAGCCATATATTAGTTCCAGGATTGAGATGAGAATTCAAGGAAACGGTAAAGAAACAAGATTAAATCATTCCATATCTCATCAAATCCGTATCCTGATCCTATCCTGATCTGGCATTCCAAAGACACAGATGTTCTTCAAGTCAGGTATTTTTTCACTCCAGGGAACTGTAATCATCCGAAACAGGTCATGTAGTATGATCAGCCCTCGATGGGAATACAAATTCATTTTTGGGAAAGGGAAAAACATTGGCAAAGTATCTGTATGTGAAAGAGGGATGCAGTGGAGATCTAGTGAGTGGGCATCTTTGGTACAGGAACATGACCAATTAGGCACGCTAATCGAAGATGTACGCATTTGGGAAGCAGAACAGTCTAAAATACATTTCTGATCAAGTAGACGGAGTGGAAAAAATAAGTAAGACTATTCTTGGAATATAATATCAATATCAGGCTCTTATTCCATACCACGAAACTGGACATTGAAGAATAGCCAGTGTACTAAAACATAATTTACCAATTCATGCATGGTGAATCCAATGTATTAACTTGGTTGGTAAATTAGAGCATTGTAGACAATTGTATGAAACACGTAACGTAATCCATTTTTTAAATTAGGTAATGTTTCGATGAAAATTATCAGAATAGGAATTACGTGAAGTACACATGCTTTTAGATAAAATTGTTTAATCTGCACAGTAGCGCAGACCTGCTAATATGTATATAGCCTGTTCATCAGAGTTGCTAAAAATATTGTAAATAGGCAAGCATGTTTATGCATTAATTTTTAAAATTAAAACTATCTTTGTACATACGTAACTTATGTAAAATACTCGTATGGGCCAGTGAGTGTTTTGAAAAGATCAAGGTTAAGCAATTCTATAACAGCTTTCCACTCCGTAACGGAACAATGAACATTGTAGCACAGGCTAAATTGAATTATCTTGTATAAACGTACACATGCTATGGTCTGAGGTTTACGCTTTATGTAAAAAATCAAAAACTCTGCTGTGATATATTTACTATGAACATCAATGGTTTCTCATTTTTTTTTGCCTCCATCTGAGAATCAAATCCCTACTTGTTTTTGTTCCGCAGCCAAATTAAATCCTTTCCCTTTGAACGTGAGGAATGTCTGCTCATTTGTTATCAATTATTTTTCGAGACAGTTGTTCAAGAAAATTCCTGCTCAGAGCGCCATGCGAAAATCTCAATCAGTGAGCACAATATGCAATACAAATAGTTCATGTTCGATTCACAATAGACTTTTCCTTTGTCATTTTCATCACATCGCCTACTATTTTCTCAGTGCTCGGGTGCCAAAACATATGAAAACGTACCTATACACCCATTGTTTGCCTTGACGGGAGAGTGTTCGCGAAATTTATTTTCTGATATGAGAGCAAACTACATGGGATTGAATCCCATTACGAAACCCATACAAATTTAAAGTAGTGGTATTAGCGTCAACGCAAATGTATATGTACATGTTTCCTTTTCCTTTCCAAACACCAATAAAACCGCGAAAAAGCCATGATACTGCAAATGTTCCATTGACTGACACGGCAAAGTTTTTGTTTTGGTGGTTTGGCATCGGCATGGCGTTGAGGTGACTAGGATTTTGGTGCTAAACAAAAACCGCTGCTATATGTAACCGTCACGATCAACGACATAGAAGGGGAAGGAACAAAAACAACGTAACCAAAAACCATTACATTCTCTCTGGTATTTTCCTGAACATTTGGGTAACAAAATTTGCGAATTCTTATTTCCAACTTCCTCTTACAGCGATAGAGAGCCACTGGCGCTTGCCGTATCTGCTGAACTTCTTCATTTCATCAAACGTTGAATTTGATTGAATATGACTATCATGTTAAAGAAACCAGCTGAAATTCTTCTGCTCATCTTCACTCGCCACTCTTGAGATACATTTTGGTACTTGAAATGGGAGGGAGAATTATGCCTGAAAACGGTTCCTTACTTTTTTTTATCATAGGAGGCCACGCAATATTATCTCCTATCATATATGAGGATAGCGCCATAATGTTCAGGATCCATAAACGATTTTTTAGGAATTCCTATAACCCTTTTCATTCAGCCCATGTCAGAAGATCTTGCAGACCAGACCACATAGTCATAGGACATGGGCCTTCACATTCAATTAGGTTTGCCTTGCCTCCGTTATAATGACGTGACGCTGGGAGTACAATCTACAAAGCATGAATTCTTTCCTTTTTTTGACTTCCCAACAAAGACTTTTCAAACTCACCAAAAAGTAGCAAGTGCACCAGGAGGAGCAGCGTCAGCAGCAATGGTAAAAATGTGCAAGACTCTCAGTCCCTAAGAATGAGCCATGTACCATTCACATTCTTTTGGCGTTTGCTGGTTTGGTACTTTTGCCAAACCAGAGCTCTTTGCTCACTCTCGTCCAAGTCGCTCGCAACAGCAGAATGAGTAGCGCATAGAACTTTACTCACTTCCATCCCATTCAACATCCAACTCCCATGTTATATGGACCAAGTCATTTCATATTCTCTTTCAGTATTGAGCCAGGTGGGCTGCCGAAATCAACGTCGCTCTGTGCTGGCCGTAAGAAACTCGCTTTAACAATAAACCAGATATAAAATTTGGAATGCTCTCGAGTACAATCGCATGTGGGATATGCAAGTGAAGCTGTAATATTCTCTGTTGTAAAAAGAGGGATTTTCCCCCTTTCTATTTTAAAGTATTAGATCAGGATACCTGACTAGCTTACCTGTCTTCATCCAACGATATTCCACACAGGGTTTATAATACCTACAATTTTTTACGTATTGTTATTATTGCTTATTATTATAATTTCCCTGTATGTTCCATGTATGTATTTTTCTTATGTACTCTGGCTAAACACTTGCATCATCGCGGCGTATATACCTGTGCGTGTGCATAGAAAAGTCAAAACTCAAACTTGAGAGTTGGACTTAAACTCGGTCTTGTGTTAATGTTGTGCATCTCAACAATGCTCAGGGAAAAAAAGTATATATGCATGACACTAACTTTTGATTTTTAATACTACTGCTTAGCTTGTTGTAACATACGAAAAAAAATATAAAATTTGTGAGTGAGCGAGCGAGTGAAAATAACAGTCAAGAGTGGAGTGTTGTGTGGGGGTTGGTGCTTGCCTGTTGGGTTCCTGCATACCAATCTTATCTTCGTCATTAATAAACTTGAGTGTGTGTCCATTCGTTTTAGATTTTGAATTTTATTGTTTCAGTTTTATGTGGATGTTGCCCAAAGCGAATTAGTTTCTCGCTTTCAGATTCACAGTTCGCATTGCAAGGCACACGTAGATATGGTGGTTCGATGCAATGTGCTATATCTTTAAAAATATTTTAGTTGGTGATGTGTGACTCGGCGAGTGCATGTTGAATTGGATATTATAACAATGGAAATAATATAATAACACGAATTCACACTAAAATACCGAAAATTTTGCAAGTAATTTCATCTATCAGAAAAACATCAATTATAGATGTAATGAACTAAAGTGGTTTCCAACCTATTGCTATTTTGAAGAAAAACGATAACTGATATATAAGCCGTTTTTTGCTATCAAGGATTATAAAAATTCTTTCCTGGTTCTCGGGTTTCTACTGTGTTTGTGCAATCAATTTCTGAAGCGTCAGCATAATTCATGATTCACGATAGTAGAAAACTTTTAACGAAAATTCCGCTGTGTTGCAATCTAATCAGCATATAAAAGGATAAACTACATGCCTAAGTACATAAATGCAAAGTCGCAATAGCAAACGTTCAACTTGACATTGAAATTTTTTTCGCGTGTACTTTAACAGTCGTAACATTACACCTGTTCCATGCACAGTGTTGGCATGAATGCAAATGTTATAGGGTTTGTGTGCACATGAAAAATACTAACGTGATAGGAGCTGTGCGTGCGAACTTGTTTGGGAAACTATAGTCTGCCTATATTCAACAATTTGTCGCATTTCATTCTAACGTTGGGAGTAACATAAAATGTACACCTACGCCCGAGAAGGCGGAAAGACATGAGGTAACGACGTAGAACAACAAAGTGTCTGGCACAGCGTTTTAATGACAGTGTCTAAAAATTATTGAAGGAGAAGAAAAACAGGAGCGGAAATAATTTCCAGTCAGAATTTATCCTCCCTCGTCGTTTTTGTTGTTGGTAGGTATTAGTGTTGGTGTGGGTGGAACAATAGAGGAACGCTTCTCATCAAATGTTTGTCATGTCATGTGTAATGTGTTATCTCATCGCTTGAGCGAGGTATGACCAAAAGCTTACAATACTTATCTTCCAGATTAACAATGGAGCTGGAATAAATAAAAAATATAGTTGTTTATGATTTTGCTTGATAATACATATGTATCCAAAAAGTTTCGTAACCAGTGTGTGTATGTTATGATTGTGAGCATATAGAGTGGCCTAATGCAATAATAAAAAAGTGGATCAGGGGATTTTCCAGTGAACAAATATACTGGCTTGTACTAAAAACCTACTCACCTGTGAATACGAACTAAAGCGCTGTTGAATGTGCATATAAAAAGAAATTTACTTTTATGGAATAACATTTTCCCATTGCGTAAGTAATAAAATATAATTTTTACCTGATATTTTCCCTCGATCTGATATAAGCTCTGATACCTACAAACTTACCCATACTTGGATGGCATAGTTTTACAAAACATTACCCACGAAATATTTTTGGATTCTTTCACAAAGTAGGAAAGTTGTACAAAACACCCATATCCCTACATAAATATTGGATTTTATTCGTATTGCATCGCTCTAATAAAAAGGAAAAGTAATCTCATCGTCATCATCATCATCATCACTGGAATCGAATCTCATAAAGAATTACATCTAAGCACATATATTATTTACTCATGTAATAGTAATAGAACTACACAAGCCATTTCCAAACTTAATTCAATCTTAAATCCAACTTTGGTTCTTTGACTGGTGGGATTTGGGATGCGGATGTAGTAAATTCCTCGTTTCAACCTACATGCAATCCATCTCCTTTGGGCTTACTGGAACATTTCAAGTGAAATGATGCTTGATTTGATATATAAATTTACGGTATGTATTCCTACACCCGTTTTATTCTCCCATGATCATGATCATGATGACTATATGGCCATCGAATTGTATACTAACAAGTGATAGTAACAATGAGTTACATAATATATGCTGTAATCATAAGCATAAGACGAGAGAAACGTCAGGTATCGAAATGGAATCTTTTTTTTTTTGAGGAGGTACATGTTTGAAGCTATTTTTTCCTCTACGTAACGGATTGTTGCTGCATCATAACATCACCATCCTCATCGTCATCTCATCATTGTGCACTGTTATTGTTCTGGTAGGAATAAGTTCTTTTGAAACCTACCAATATAATACTTAGGCATCTTGATAGTTCTCCCAGCTGAATAAAAAAAGAAGAAGTTATTTGTTCGAAAACCCGTATGAAATTAACCATCTTCACCTAAGTTTTCTAAATGCTGATGACATTGGATGTGGCTAGAA
>JAQGAG010000664.1:0-13722 GCA_034696835.1 Lepidocyrtus lignorum
TGCGCTAGTGCCTTTGCGCCTTTGTATGTTACAGCAGGAGCGAGAGAGAGAGAGCCTTTGTATGGGGATAGTGCGAGGGCAACGAAAAAGCACTCCATGCGTGAGGACTCCACCACCTGCCCACCACTATACGTCATCAAAGAGAAAGCAAGCCAGCAAGCTCAAGTGAAGTTACCTTTCTTATAGTTACCTTGCTTTAACCAAACAAACCCCTTTTTGCTGAGGCCCTGTTTTCGTTCGGTTCGATACCCATTCCCCTTCACAATCTAAAATGCGAAGAGTGAAAGTTTTTATGCATTCCCAATCGCTCAAAATGCACAGTGCCATGCTGCATCAGCATGCCTTCTACTTGCCTTGCGTAAAGGCTTCTACAAGCACTCATCTGCGTTTCCAAGCAGGTTTTTCCATGAAGTGAAATATATGAAGCCTTTTTCTGCATTACATCAATTTCTAGTCTAGCTTGTTTACTTCATTTAACTGCCGTATGCCGGCAAAAGAAGTTATGCAATTTCAGATGCCTAAATATATTTCCATTACAAAATTTACATTGTCGTTAGATTGAACTATTGAACTGCAGTTTTTAGCACTGATGATATCTAAAATCTAAATGATTATTATTATCAGTAAATTATAATATATTATGCCTAAAGGAATTTTTTTCTAGTTGACTGTGATTTGAATCTGTATCATTTTGTCTCCACAGGTCCAGCGTAAAATATCTACATTCAATCATGAACTTCGAACATTTTGAGAAGCGCGTTATCGAGGCAGAAGGCGGTATATTGAAGAAGCTCAAAGTTCACTGGGAACAGAAGGATAAGCTTATCGAGCTATACGAGAAGGAACTTGGGGATGAAAGGGTGAGACGCATCCAAGCAGATGCTAACATTAGGCTGACCGTGACCTCCCATCCAACTCGGTTATCGGTCCCTGGCGAGAGTAATAGCTCTTTGGAGGGTACAGCGGGGGATGATGGAATTTCAAGGGGGAGGGTGAAACGTAATGGGGAAGGAAGTCAAGGAAGAAGTGGGACAGATGCAGGAAACCAGTCGGTTACAGCGACTAAAGTTAAGGAAAATGTAAGGAAAACTACTGATATAATTGTCTAGTTCAGTTTACTCAATTAAGGAGCTTTAAAAACTAATGACGCCAAATGTAATATCCGGAAGGTGAAGAAGCCCGCTGAAGTTACTAGTCCAGTACCAAGTACCAGTGGTCACCAGAGGTTGCCAATAGTTCCTATAAATCGGGAAGGTCTGCAAGCGACAAGCTCAGTTACAAAACGGGAGAAGGTGGTTAGTATATTTTTGTAATCTATGTTTTTAGCGTTAATTAGCATTTAACTCGAAGTAAGGTAGCTTTGTTGTTTGTAATTACTGGGTTTGTACTTTACAGATTATTAAGAAGCCTCCAAAAGAAACCAATGGCTTGGAAGAAATTCCTGTGCAATACCTTCCATCCGAATGGTTAGCAGAAACGTATTCCAAGCGGGCTCCTTACTTCCCTCAAATTGGGGATGAAGTCGTGTACTACCGGCAGGGGCATGAAATGTACATGGCTGAAGTGGAGAATTGGAAGGAGTATGAAATCTCTAGGAAGTTAAGAAATTCACTGCCCTACGTTATTTTTCCAGACTTGGAAGTAAGTATATAACTATAGCAAAAACTAAGTATTGATTTGAATCACACTGATACTCGATTCATAATTTACTTGATCTTGGTTCGAAGATTTGATGATCCAAATACCGTCAGACTTACTGACGGTTCAATCTTCAATCATTTGCATATTTATATTTTGTTTGATTTATAGGATACCGTTGCTGCACGGCTGGAAAACATCAAGATTACCCTGAACCCACCCCGCCTAGTTAATCTGAGATTGTCCGTAATGGACTGGAACACTAGGGAATACACCGGAGCAATCATTAACGTTCAATATCACGACATGAGAAATGTCGTCGACTTTATTATTCTCCGACAAATTCACGATAAATACGTTTGTCAAAGGTGGAACCGGGGAGATCGGTAATTAATTTACTTTACCAAAGTTAGATTGTATCGGAATTGATAATTTGTTCATTAAGAATGAAGGTAGATGTGATGTTACCAAAAACCTGGTTAAGTTAAGGTTAAGTGATGTTAATAGATAGGTAGATGTATAATATTCCCATTTCACTCCGGTACAGATTTAGATGTTTGATTGATCGAAGCTGGTGGATGGGAACCATCAAGGCATGGCGACCAAGCAATGCACGCTTTCCACAATCAAAGTTTTTGTGCTACGAAGTAGTATGGGATCATCAAGAAACTGAAACTCTCTGCCCATGGCACTTGGATATCGTACCCGAATCATTTCGTAAGAAATTAAATTCGTATGGACGTATTAAAAATTAAAAAAATTATTAAGGAATACCCCCGTTTTAGGCTACCCTGGTAACGGTGAACCAATTGCGGCATCAGAAGAAGAACTGCGAATGGCATTGTACAAGCCATCCCCACAGGAATGGCCTCATGGTATGCAGGATGTTCACTGTAGGAAACTTTCTCGGCTCTTGGAACAAGTGATGGGACTTCCCATTGCTGATGCATTTCTGACCCCAGTGGATATCAACCAATATCCAGACTACACATTTTCGATAGAGTATCCTATGGACTTGTCGACAATCAAGGCTCGTCTGGACAACAGATTCTACAGGAGGGCTACCGCAATCCAGTTTGATGTCGAGTATATTGCAATGAATGCGATTGAATTTAGCGGGGTGGAATCGGGTATTGCGAAGCGTGCAAAGATAATCACAGAATTGTGCAAGGAACTCCTGTCGTACGTAGTCAACATTTTAAAAATGCGCTCTTGGCTTACAGAATTGTAATTTCAGAATAGTAAATTAACTATTTTTTGTTTGTAAATAGGAATCCAGATTTAACGGACGTTAATCCCGTCTATCATCGGATAGTAAACAAGCGTCTAAGAGAAGCAGAAAGGAATGTTCAGAATCAGCCCAATCAATGCGACAACGCTGTTCCTTCAACGTCTACATCTGCATCCAGCGTGGCGGACAATCAAAAGCCATCATCATCCCGTGGATTCCAACCACCGAAAATAATAGAAGGCAATAGAGAAGAACCCAAAAACAATCAGGGTTGGCGAGAAAAATGCAGAGATCTACTGGATTCCATTTATGCAACGGAAGACGCCTCGCCTTTCAGAACCCCATTGAAATCTGAGGAGTATCCGGAATACTATCGAGTTACAGGGACACCCATGGATTTGCAATCTGTAAAAGAGAATTTGGATTTTGGAAACTATACCTCGGTGTTGGATTTCCATAGAGATATGAACTTAATCTTTAGTAATTCGAGAAAATTTAATACGGACAAGAGATCTCAGGTATGGGAACGATTTAAATTACACCAAAAATCATCTCACTTCTCTCGATACGGTATTTCTAATGTGTGTTCCTTTCTGTATTGAATTTTTGTACTAGATTTACAGCATAACAATGCGCTTACAATCCTTGTACGAATCTCAAGTCAAACCAATCCTGACTTTTTACCAACGTCGTAAGAACGTGTCAAAAGAAGGTTTAAGTCTCGTCAAAAGTCCTAAACCTACCTAATTAGCATTAGCATCAATACCAAAGGATGCATGGATATAAATGCTCAAAGATAGAAGCGCGAGCGGCTGAAATTATACAATATTCTTTACTTACAATAGTACTCGAATCTAGATGCATTGCATTAATATAGTAATAATTGTATTTCACTTGCGCCAATCAATACAATTGAGCTTAAAAAAATTACCTCCAATGGTGCCTTTACAAATAATACTGAGTTGCCCAATTTATTATAATAATATAATTTGTACTATATTTATAATTAAATATGTATGAATACACTGCAGTGTGCTCAGATTGGTGGACCAAAGCCGAAATGCAATTGTAAAAGCAAAGCGCAGTCGTTACGTTAAATTGCAAAAACTGAAACTTTCGGTGTTCCTGAAATATAATGTGGCAAGTCAAGATGTAATAGATGAATGAAAAGAAAGAGTCATAAAACCCTACATGCCTACATAACTAGTAATGTTTTTCTGACATGTGTTTGTAGGTTAGTAAAACCTAATTAATTAGACGAGTCAAGATGTTTGTTAAATATTAATATTGCTATAAATGTAGACATTTAAATAATATATCTCATTGCAAACAAGTATGATTTTTCGTCGTTCTCATCATTAATAATTTTAATTATTATGTTTTTTTCATGACTAGAAATCCACTTTAAATGTTTGTTTAATAATTTTAAATACTATAAACGTTTGGAAAATGTGAAAATGTTAATTTCTAAAGACAGATAGTAATCCATGAAAACATTACAAGTTGGAGTTTGTTTCTCTTGTTTTTCGTATATTTAACTTAGTTAACAACGGTTAACTATTAACTTAAACATTTAACACAAGATATATTTCCTAATTCACACATTATAAATGTATATTTTAATCGTTAATTATTAATACAAAAGTCATGCATAATAAATGTAAACTACTCACGGACGTGGTTTCTCTTTCTCACAAATTACTTAGCTTATTGTGTTTTAACTGGTTTTAACGTGTAGTATGAGAGTATCTATTTGGGCGACATGAATCGTTTCTTTCCACAGCCAGTTCTTTTACGGTGCTCTTGCAAATAATTTTTCCGTGTAAACGGTTTAGCACAAATTTGACATTTAAATCGAATCCCCATATGAGCAGTCTTAAGATGTTGGCGATGATTGCTTTGAGCTGTGAATACCTTTAAGCAAAGTAGTGAACATTTGTACCTGACCTTAAGATGGACAGATCTGTAGTGCGTTAAGAAGTTGCAAGAAAGTGAAAATTCCCGGGAGCAAAGTGAGCATTTATGCTTTCCCGTTTTCGGATTGACGCTGCTTTGGGGTGTTGGCGGAACGTTCCCAGGTTGTTGATTAAAATTTATTGCTGTTGATAACAACGATGAAGGTGGGTTATGCCGATTCAAATTGGAATCATCAGGGGAACATAATTCGTTATCATCAGTATAATCCCCGTCTTCGTTCGTGATGGAATTCGGTGGTGAGCACAAAGGTTCCAACTTGACATCAGCTTCCGTCTTTGAAACTGGTGAACCCGTTTCATTTAAGGATATTGCTCTACCGGATGTGGAAGGATATTGCTCTATTTCGTTAGAGTTTCGAGTACGAGATTTGACTTTTAGTTTCAAACTCACATCATTCAATTGACCTTTAGTTTGCTTCCGAACTCTGATTCGGGGTGCGATTCTCCTCCCATCTAAACTGTCAGAGCCTACAATTTCAGAACATGTGTTAATAATAAATTACATATCATTTCAGAGAATTACATTCAACATACCAAAAAAGAAATTGTTAAAAAATCATTCATTAATTTCCATCCTACAAATTGAACTAACTTACATTTCCTCACTGCCTCTTTCCTAAGCGCATTCACGATTTCCAACTTTCCCGTGTATTCTCCCGTCAAGTCAGCCTCGATTGACCTGCTTAATTGGGCAGTCTCTTTTGCCACCAACTTTCCATGAAATAGCTCGACATAGTATCCAATAATCCAATTTCCAGTTCAATGTTTCTCCAGTTGTCTGCACAGCTCGGAAAATCCTTCATTCCGGGAGCCACACTCGTCACATAGCTCACCCTTCAACTTTGCCCTTTCTAACTGAGCCAGCAAACCAGAAGAAACTATCCCCTCTACATTGAACACCTTTTTCATGTTCATTTTCAAATTTTGGGAGAAATACTGAAGACTGTAAATCCGAGGGTTTGAACATAACATTTTGATGTATGAGGAAGTCCTGCTTCAGACTTACATATATGGAGAAACTGGGACTAGGATTTTGTCCAGACATAAAAAACAATTGCCCACCGTATCCACAACGAACTCACTCTCCCTTCTCATGTTTCCAAAGGAAATTATCGTTTTTGAATGCCCTTTTTAAAATTAATTTTATTTACCTAATTGATAATTTCTGATTCTTGACGACTGTAGAATAATTCAGTCCCTTCTGGAGTCTCTGATAACCCCAAAACGACATGATGAATTGTCAACTACGCGTCAGCAGTTAATGGATACCTGTAAGGAAGTGAATCAAGAACTGGAGTCGGGCACAATCTTCAAAACTCAAAGTGGCGTTGATATTGACAAGGAGCAGATTGCTGAAATGATTGTTAAAGCTGGCGAGGTTGCCCATAATTGCAATTCTAAACCGGAGGAGATTCAAACCCAATTGGGTATTATGGTTACGTTGCTGTCTTCGGTTATATTTTAATTTATGTTTTCTTGAGGTGTTGTCGTGAGTTGAACTTCGGTAGAATTAACTTTATTCATATTGATAATGTAATATGTACATATTAATTCAAAATTGCCAAGATATATGTTCAGTATCCCACGTATATGATGTAATATAAATACGTTCAATAAATAAATTTAAAAATAACTAACCTCAATATTGTTGGTGAAATTTTTTTGACGCTAGCCGACCGACTTAAATAAAATACAAGGCTATCAATCCTAAAAACCGGCTTCCAAAAATCAAAGAATTTGAATTTATAAAACAAGACATGATAAATGACGAACGACGAATAACCAATTTCTTCCCATTATTGTAATACCAGTCAACGACTAAGCTCAACAGTTCATGACTCATGAGCCTCAGTTCCTTTGTTCATTCATAAAAAGATGATAATATGGATTATGCATGGTATTGGTTTTATATACACAAAATAAATTGCATTACGTAATATTTAGCTCAGCTGCTGGCTCCTGGTTGTTGTGTTGATGTAATAGAAGACTGCTCGCACCTTTATAGATAAGTATCAATCACAAATATACTCGCAAGCAAGAAATCTAAATCAAATCAAAATTTGACCCAAGTCTTGGTTGATTCATCGATTTTAATTTTTTATTTCTTTTCTTAAGTATATCCTTCAGATAATGCAATTTTGACCGTTAAGTGACGCGGTTAAATATGGAGGGGCAGGAGTCAACCCCACTTCTATCATCCTCCAATCAGCATAGCGTCTCCTCCAGGTTGTAACCTTGAACATAATTTTTATATTTCTTATTGCATCAGCATATTATTTACAATCCACCCCACCAACTTACAGAATATATTTGATATAGTCAAACTAGTTGGAATATCAATCGAAGAACCCGCGTCCTGTCAATCCTTCTGGGACAAATCCTCTCCTTACTTATTTGCCTTTCGGCTATTATCAGCGTCTACCTAACCTCCTTCGATCTTTATCTCCCCACAACCCAAAACTTCCTATTTTATCTCCTCCTCTCCGCAATTTTCACCCCGATCCTCGCCTCCCGCCCGGATTCCTCCAATCTCATTCCCGTTCTGCGTCATCGTGGTTGGAAATACTTGCTCGTGGCGGTTGCCGACGCAGAAGCAAATTACTTGGTTGTGAAGGCCTATCAATACACAACGCTGACCAGTGTCCAGCTCCTCGATTGCTTTACCATTCCAACCGTTCTCATCCTCTCCAAACTACTACTTCGGGTGCAGTATAAATGGATTCACATTGGAGGGGTGGTAATCTGCTTGAGCGGAGTTGCCTGTTTGGCATGGGGAGATGTTGAGGAGGGGATTCCCTCAGGTCAAGGGGGAGAAAGGTTACTTGGGGATTTTCTTTGCCTGGCTGGGGCATTCCTGTACGGAGTTTCCAACATAGCTCAAGAATTTCTTGTGAAGACCTTCGACATGGTAGAATTTCTCGGGGTCGTTGGCCTCTTTGGAAGTTTTGTCACTGGAATTCAAGCGTAAATCCAAAATTACGCTTTGCAATGTCAATCAAGCCTAATTTTATGATTAAAAGGGGATTAAATAAATGATTTTTTTATCAGTGTCCTTCTCGAATCGCCCCAGATCACCAACGCAGTCATCTCAGGTTCCCCAATTCCACTGTACCTCCTTCTGGGCTTTGCCCTCACTCAATTGTCCTTCTACATTTTGGCAAGCCTCCTTATGAAGATTTCCGGCGCCACTGTCTACAATCTAAGCATCTTAACTGCAGACGTCTACTCCATCCTCGCTGGAATCTTGCTCTTCCAGTATCAACTTCACACGCTCTACTTCATCTCATTTGGCTTGGTGCTAGGAGGAGTAATCACATTCAGTTGGAGGCCGACTGGGCGTTCGCTTCTGGAAAGGCAGTCCACCGATCCCAACGACTGCACTCGTGAAAATATACATAATTCCTTACCAGCGACCTAGTTATTTCAATTCCATGTAATGATGTGTTAGTGTTAGTGTGATGATAACTAAATAGATGTAATCAATTTCTGATAGATACATACTTACGTACCTAAATAGGTAAGCAATGTATAATACTTAATGCCTGATTTACTTATGAAAAATAAATCTACGCAGTTTTTACCATTTTTAGAATTTAGTTGTCAGCTCAGAAAAAAATTGCTTTCGCCGTGCCTATTAGTTTTATCAAGTCCAGAAATTTTTTGCAATATTATATTTTATCGCTTGTTAATTGTCATCGGGTAAACAGATAACAGGACGAGTTAATAGATAACGAATAAGATAATGTGCCTCTGTTATGCACGCACATAGTCCATTCTAAAAAAAAAAGGATGACATGATCTCCCTAATCCTTATAAAAAGGAGGTTGATGGTAAAATGGGTGTAGGCTTTTTGGCTGATAAATCATAATATTATACATATAAATAGTAATTCTAATTCATCATCATTATTATCATTATTTTTAGTACTGCAGGCCTGTCTCTGTAGAAGATTTGCCATATTAGTTATTAGTATTAGTCATCGCCAACTTTCATTATCGTTGTAGTTTTTGTAGATAAGTGTGTAATTACGTTACGTCATTAGTACGGGAAAAATATATCCATAATGTCAAATTGTCAAATGTGGAAGATTTCAAAGCAGACCAGCACTTGCTCTGGAAATATGAATTTTGCGAAATAAATCGCGCTTAAAACTCTGCCACCCCCACTCCCACCATTACCACCCAGGCTAATCTCAAAATTGCAGATCGGTCTTCATGTCTCCGTTCAGCCAACACTAAAGTTGTCTCTTAAAACTCTTTCGGTGCTAAAATCTAAAATGTATAATATTTTAAGTGTTGTGTCATAATAGTTTAATCTGCAACTTTAAGGGGAAATCTGACTTCACACTTCGACCCTCACAATGTCTTTAAAACGCGTAATTAATTTTAGAACATTTATTTGCGTAGCTAATCAAAAAAATGCTGAACCAATCGCAATAGGGTACTAATCTAATTTATCTAATATAGTTTTAAGTTTATTGGTTCGTAAACCAAAGTACATATAGTACGGACGGGCAATAAACTAGCAATTTTAGGTAAGCAAAACAAACTACTTTAAAAATATATTTTACGAGTGCCTGAAATTAGTTCACGTACTCACCAGTTTAGTTTGCCTATTTTTTAGTATAATTAATTACACTACGGCTACCAAATATTTAAGATTAGGTATATTAATTCACGGTGGAAGGAAGCTATGATTTATATTACGCATCGATCTTTAACCTAAATTTAAACCATTTTATTATAAAATGCCAACATCTTCTTTATTTGGCACTTTTGTTCGTAGATGTTTCCAGCCTGACCCCAAGTTATTATAAAGATAAGTAAAGACGTAGCACAAGCATCAATTTAATAGAGGGTGGGAACTACGTTAAAAGTTTAATTGGAGGACTTAGTTTGTCGCCATACATGGAATAAGAAAAACGTTGACTGCATGGGATTAAATAGAAATTTCTCGAAAAGAGGGTTTATCTACCAACTTATCTAGAATTAGCGGTTAAAATCCATTTTAATTAATTTGTAGTTATGGATAACGTAACAAAAAATTTTAAGACATTAACTAAAATAATAACTGCAATGGGACTGATGCCGTGTTGGATGCTCCTAATTTTGCTGCTCCATCCGATCTCTTGCAACAGCGTAACCCCACTCCCCCCGGAGGGTGGCCACACTTATTCATCTTCATCCAAATCCCTCGATTCCCTCATCCTCCAACGCCATTCTGGGAGGGCTAGATGCAGGGCAAACTTGGCGGACTTGTACGATCAAGTTGAGAGAACGACGGATGCAATATTTTTAACAAGTTTTTTTCCTACGGACTTTACGGTATTGGGAATAGATTTAAATGACTTCAACTGCATTTACAAGGAAGGAAATGGGAGGTGGACATGGAAGATAAATGATTTGGAGCTGTGCTCCACAGTAACGACGATTAAAAACGAGGTTCTTGGCAGAGTTTGGAGAGCTTACAAGCAATGTTAAAATAAATAAACTCGCATTAGCTCAATCACAACGTTAACTGTTTTGACAACTTAAAATATTTATTACCATAATTAAATATTTAATTAAATTTAGATTTAGTAATAAAAATTTATTCCACGATTTAATTATGACCTTAGTTTACAATCCCTAGTAATTTTCGGGTATTTTTGGGGCATAGTGAATAAATCCGCACTTTTATCAATTCAAATTTCCTACATCCAAAATTTATTCTTGGACTTCATGCTGTCTTGCCGAACAGCTTTCCTCATGTTGTTTCAACTGTGCCTTCCATTTAATAATCTTCTTGCAATATGGGCATTTAAACTTCCTCCCCAAATGAATAACCTGACGGTGCTCAATCAACGTAAACTTTTGAGCGAACGTCTTGCTGCACAGGTCGCACTTAAATCGGAGACCCATATGGACACTCTGATAGTGAACGTCGTAATAATATTGTCGGGAAAACTGCTTCCCACACTGATTGCACTTGTAGCGGATTTGGAGGTGGGTCGCCTCATAATGCATCTTGAAGTGCTCGTATGTTCTGAATTCCTTCAAGCAAATCCGGCATTTACGTCTCCCCGTGTAAGAATTAATGCTGCAATATTTTTTAATGTTGGCAGTCCCGGGAACCTCATCCGGCAAGATAAATGTTTCGGTGGAGTTGCTTGGGTCATCTTCCACAGCTACTGGGTCAATACTAGGTCGTATCACTATGCAGTTGCGACGGAGTGTAGATGTGGACATCTTCCTCGTTTGGGTACACGGGTATACCAGTAGGGTACGTCTGATCCGCTTGTTTGGACAGACTCGCTGATGGTCTAACTTTTCTCGATAAGTTTGAAAGTATTTGGAACACGTGATACATTTATGCAAGGGTTTTGACATATTTGATGAGGGCCCAGGAAGTGGAGGCGGGATAATTACATCAGCGCCACGAAAATCTGATTTTGATCCAGTTTCCAGAAGCCTAGGGAACTCGGGCTTCGGAATTTCTGTTTTTATAAGTTCAGCTACTATTGGGCCCGCCTCAGATGGCTCTCCAAGAAGCAGTGTAGGATGACTTCCGGTAAGTAGGGCGGTACCTAAAACATACAAACCGTAAAAATTAATTGAGTTGGAAAGGAATCAGCTTTAATTAATCAGTGTTGTAATTGTAATTTATATTACATTATTTAGCAGACAGAAACATTTAAGATAATTAATCAGATTGTTAAATATAAATACGCCATAATTACTGATTTATATTCGTTAAAAATCTTACATCCTTCCAAAGTCTTTTTTCGGAGTCGCTATACAATCCCGAATTGAAATGAGGTATGTGGCCTCCTTAATATTTCAGTTTTAAACTCCTTCCGCACCTGCCCATTATTTATGGAATCTACAATTCGACCGTGGATTGTTCTTAGGCTGGAGTTTAGCTTGGTCTGGATCGCTTCCAGTTTCAGGAAATGACGGGAGAACGTGTCGAAGATGGGAGTACAGACTTGGCAAAGTGTTCCTTTAAATTCAAGCTGCTCCAGGTCCTCCAACGCGCTGGAGGAAACGGGCAGTGAGCCACTGATGACGTCCTTTAAATCCGTTTTCAAATATTTACTGATGTTCTGAAATGACGTTATCCTTGGAACATTTTGAACGGTTACAGCTTCGGCATTTGTCGTCACTTTCTTAAGGCAGAAGAGGCAGTGGCCGCTGGTGTCCACCAAAAACTGGGAGTCGCCCATTCTTACATGTAGTAATTAGTGGTGCGGCCGTTCATTTAGTTCTGAAAAATATTGAGTGTAAATACATGCGAAATTGTGAGCCTTTCTAGAGTAGATATATATTTACTTAAGTGAGTTGTTGTAAACGACAACAATAACGAAGTAATAATTATATTCAATTCCTAAGATTTCTAATCCAATGTAAAAATTAATTATTATGTGAGAAGTAAATTTCTATACGAACAGCAGGTACGCTTTTCCCGAGAATATGACAATATGAGTTTTATCGTTAAGCAAAAGATAAGTTTAACATTTAAGAATTACGACTAAGATAATCGAAAGATAGTTTGTAGTTTGGGACACATGCCAACAGTTCCAGTTGTTAAATGGACAAATGACAGGAGGAGGAAATATTAGTAATCTGAAGTTCTCTCAAAGAGAGCAAAATTTACTTTCCTTAAGTACTTACCAGTTGATTGATTTAATGATTAAGATTAACCATTAACATGAGTTGGGTTTTAAATGCGAAACTGCAAATAGGTAAACAAAGCTAAATTACTTTCAACTAACTACTACTACTATCCAAAACTTGGTGTGCACACAATTTACAAAAATGACTTTTAGCACACACGCTCCAGATAAAAGATGTTTCTGTTTCCAGAGATGTATCTTGTGTATAGATAGACTAGCAATAAGACTACAACACTGTCTGACTATGTGCAATATATTATGAGACTTATCTAATCTAATCTAATATGCCAAAAGGACTCAAGACTCAAGGAAAAGATCCAGACGCAGACTTCTTTGTGGCAGTGTTGTTGTTCATGGAATTATACCGAAAAAGTAAACCTTACATCATTGAATTTTAGACATAGCTGTATGTGTCAGAATTTAATACAACATGAGCACACTATTCATATAATCCTGGGACCTCGAAGACAAATAAATTATTTCAAAGAGTTAAGTGAGCATTTGTTAGTTATACTAGTTAGCCATAACGCAAAAACAATAAAAAATGACATCTGAAAAATGAAAACTTGGAAGCCGAAAAAATATTTTTTGTATATTGTACAGCTCGACGTGGCTGCCTACCCTAACAAAAAACAAAAAACAAACAAAACCTTCCCCTATCCCTAAAATCATTTGTAAAAACAAATGCTAATAACCGTTGTTGTGTAATGTAATTTGCACATGAACTATTACATACCATTTTCCTTCATTAAAACCAAGCCGTTGAAAGTTTGACAAAGAAATTTCTCATTCGGTCTGCCTGCCCCAAATGAAATATCTCCATGTAATCAAAAAGATTACATGCAATTAAAATCATTATATAGTAGACATTTAAGCTACTATTAATTTCATTCATGTTTACTTAACAGATTTAATATTTTATAACTACATAGAACCAAAATGCAAAAAGTTAGAAACAAACAGACCGGACCCACTTTCGCGGAAAGGTGGAGAGACGGACAGACAATACTACAGCATACTTTCTTATAAAGCCTGCTAAGCACCACTATATACTACATACACATCCATGAATAGAACACCAACAAACCCAAAAAAAGCGTGAGCATGAGGATGCGGTGTCTGGACCATACGCCCTACGGGTCTACACCATACGCCCTACGGGTCTACACCATACGCCCTACGGGTCTACACCATACGCCCTACGGGTCTACACCATACGCCCT
>JAQGAG010000665.1:0-13717 GCA_034696835.1 Lepidocyrtus lignorum
TGTTTTGGTCTGGTCATGTTAAGTTTCTCAGCACCATACTTTTAAATCTAAAGAATGCTCTTTACAAAAGAAAAAATGAAGAAAAATTTACCAAATTTTCGATTTACGTAGTTTCCTAAAGAAAGTTACAACTTAACATTAAAGGTGTTTTGGCAGAAATATGTGAAAAAGGATAGCTTAAATTACCGGTCGTGCTACAAAGTTTGGTTTCGAGCCCATCGAAGTCTCATTTTGTTGCAAGATGCCCAAAAACGGAAAACACGTAGATTCTAAATTTTTAGAAAATTACATTTTTGTGTATCAAAAGCGCAGTGCTACCATAGAAACGCAATATATGATCAAATTAAAGTAAGTGACAAGTAGCCGATATATTGAGTTGCCGTGGCGACAAAACATTGGACCAATATGTTTAACAAATTTACTAGTAATTTTTTTTAAATTCTTGAAAAATCAGTATTTTGCCTCAAAATGTTGACCGGTTTGGGTCACTTTTTGGCTTTTTACTGTCGTCGGTATGAACCGGTTGTGCTAGCTAACGAACTTGATCTCTAACTTTTGAAAAAATGACCATTGACAGAAAGAAAATTCTAAAAATCTCAAAACTGCGGATGCTATCCTGCTCACAGACAGGTAGACAGACAAACAGACCGACAGACAGACTGCTCGGACGTTCTTAATAACTTGCGTTTCACCTAAAGGTCGCAAGTTAATAAATGGAGCTCTTTTACGGCAATTGGATTGCGGAGGTTTTTGAATTTTTAAATACTGTATCCAGGTCTTCCATAATTATAGTAAAAAATTTTGGCGAGAGAGTTTCTCCTTGCAAAATACTTCGTTTTATTGGGAAAAATCACTTTTCCCACGTCCGGTTCTTATGATTGCATTTGCATTGGAATAAATACATTTGATGACAGATAAACTTAGTGCTTAAATTGCTATTTTCTAATTTTGTGTATAACTTGCTGTGCACAATCGTATTGAAAGCGGAAGAAAGGTCGCAAAGAAGTGCGAACATAATATTTTCCTTATTTCGACAGGGAAATTGAATAGCTGAGTTTAAAATAAATAGTTGTTAGGGCTACTTTTGATACCTTTTTTTTATACATAGGGACTAGTTGTATTTGTGATTACGACTTAGGTACGCTTTGGGTTCTCCATATATCATTTAAACAATCCAAAAGAAGAAGAGAGATCTATGCCTAAATGAAAGATTTTTCCAGAGGTTATTGACTATTAAATCTGGGCCTGCTGCGTTATTTAAAGATAATTTATTCAAGGCTTTATTATGTTTAACAAAGTCGAACTCCCTATCAAGCATTTCGTCGCTAATCTCTGTTTGTTTCATTACGTATTCATTTTTTATCGAGACGCGAGAATCGAGACGCATAGAATTCCTTGAAGGAAAACGGAGATGGGGTGTCAGTGTTAAGCAGTAAAAAGTTCCCTGTTCCGTTGTACAATTGAACTACACAATAAAAATCTTTACTAGTTTTGGTATATATTAATTTAGTTCCCAAGTTGTTTGCATATAGGAGCTTTTTAGCTTTAATAAAATTTTGTACGACCTCACACGACCTACGTATGTATTCAAAGCATTTCCATATGAAATTTTGCCAAATTGAGTTTGTCGGAACGCGTATAGTGAATGTCGTGTATTAGTGTATTATTTTCATTTGTGAACAATGTTTTTCAAACTCAAAATTGTACCGAAATTGGACAGTTTGGACCGAAATATATATTTTTGTTTGGTGAAGTTCTGGTGAAGACTAATCCCGTATCAATGCACGCGTTTAAAATGCATTCAGTAAATTTAGGGAACATAATTGGATAATTGGCTGTTTCTGTGTAGTTTTCTATACAATATACAATTTAAACTAATCTTTATCACACTTGAGTTTTTTTACTTTTGTAAATTTGTTACGTACGGAATGATAATAAACGTATGTGCATATTAGGAGGTGGTAGGATTCATCTGCTGAAACCACTTTAAAGTCGCTATGGCTGAGTGCAAGGTCTATCATACCACACTTGTTCTTTTTGAGATACGTAAACTCTCCATGCCTATCGCGACTGCACATGCCATTCAATATCAATAGATTGAAGTTTTGTGAGAATTCGATGAGTATTTTACCTCTCTGATTAATGAATGTGTCCTGAATGAATGAATGAAGGTGTTCTGTGCTGCCAATGTCCTTGAAAATTTCATTAAACTCAAATTGCGTAGACGGTGATATGTAAAAAAATACAATTATCAATATCAAATTGCCTAATATTAATTTTATTTTATACAAATCATCATTTTTAGTTAACAAGTTTGCTGAATTAGATGGTTTATTAGAGATTCCAATTATAAAATCTCTTATTGCCCTACCTTTATTTGAGTTTCTTATTTCTAGCTGCTGAATGACCTTAAAATTATTATTTATCAATACGTTACTGTAGTTATCTTGTGTCCAGGTTTCGTTTAGGAAGAATAGTAATGGATTTGAAGTAAATTGATGAAAAAAGATGAATTTTTTTTCTTGATTTCTTCAATGTTCCAGGCTAAAAGTTTGAGATGAGACGATTGTAGAGGCTGGCCGCGTCTTCTGGTCTGCATGGGCTCCGGCTACGGTGGCAATTCTAGAGTTGCGTCTTCTCGCTGGTCACTCTACCCTTGGTAACACGCAACTTATCCTCTCGTATAATACATACAACTCCACGGTCTAGCTTTTTGATTTCAGATCTTTTTTTGAGAAGCGCATTTTTCGTCTTTCTCTTACTCTCCGTCATGTCATCTCGAACTAAAATTTTGGATCCCTTTAGCTTTGTGCAAGCTTTGAAAATTGAGTTTTTGTCTCTTTGACGCAAGCACTTTATGAGCAGAAGAGGTGCCTTTCCTTGGATTTTACTTTTTAAACAAAAATCATCGTCGCAATCAAGATTTATGATGTTAGTTTTTGTGAAAAAGTATTTATATGTTAGCATCATGTCTTGGTTTCCATTTGCAATACCTATCATCCCGTGAACAATCTTATTTTTACGTTTCTCGGCTTTTCGATTTTGCTCAAGCTCTGCTTTAATTGACTTGACGTCTTCCTAAACTTGTGAAATGACACTTGTGCTGGCTGTGCTGGCTGTGGCTTTGACTAGCTTAAGCTGCTCATTGAGTTCCGATTGAATTAATAAATTTTATCTGCTTATTACTGGCAGCAACTGCCTTTTCTATTATGTCGTGGAGTGACATTTCCTCCTTTTTCAGTTTCTAAAAGGCACTCCTTGTGTTTTTTCAATATTCTTTTGGGACTAGAATTATTTGAGGATATTGCGGGTCTTTCTCTTTTTGGAGTGTCCTTTTGAGCACTCTGGAATCCAGTTTTTTCCAGGATAGCACTTATCATATTTACTTCTATTTAAAGATTCAAAAAAGTTGGATTTGACAGATTCACGCCGAATTTTATTTGGATTAAGTAACATATTGAAAGAAAGAAATTTAGGTAAATTTACAAGTAAGGTTCCTCTTGAATTTTACAGACCAAAAAAAACCATCTGATTTGAGTGATGTGATAATGTACTTGTAAGTATTGTACCAGTAGCTATGTTTTTGCTGTAGCTAGACTGAGTATCAGGCACGTCCGTCACTCAAGCCAACTAACCCAAGACTTGGGTAAATTTAATAACCAGCTATTCACAAAAAGAAAACTTTTGATTAGCGACGACGACGAGTTTTTAGTTACAAAAGGAAAGCATTAATATGTTAAACAGAAACCAGCTATACACGGACAGAGTAAACTTGCTCCCTTCGACTGTGGGCAGCTACACATAAATTAATTTATGCCACTTTGAAAAAAAACCTTTTTGCAATGATTTGTGCTAAATGTTTGCATTCATTGTTATTAGTGGTAGGTACTATGTACTCTCTATTTATCATAGACGCATATTGTTATGGTCCTGTTATGTTAAGTTTCTCAGCACCATACTTTTAAATCTAAAAAATGCTCTTTATAAAACAAAAAATACCAAATTTTCGATTAAAGAAAGTTACCACTTAACATCAAAGGTGTTTTGCTTCATAGGCCTAAATGCCCAAAAACGAAAAACACGTAGATTCTAAATTTTTACAAAATTACATTTGTCTGTAATAAAAGCGCAGTGCTACCATAGAAACACAATATTTGGGCAAATTGAGATTTGTGACACGTAGCCAATATATTTGGTTGCTATGACAACAAAAAATCGGACTAAAATGTTTACCAAATTTAATAGTAATTTTCTTTAAATTCTCGGAAAATCAGTATTTTATCTAAAAATTTGGACCGGGTTGGGTGACTTTTTGGCTTTTTTTTTCCAAGTCGGTATGGACCGGTTGTGCTGGTCCTAACTTTAGAAAAACTTGACAAATTGACAAAAAGAAAATCTAAAAAATCTCAAAAATGCGGACGCTGTTGTGCTTCCGGACAGACTGCCCGCACGTTAGTTTAAAGCTAATTTGGTTGGACATAGTTAATTGCAATTTCAATTTTAAAAAGAAAGCTTACAAAAACAAACACACAACATATTCCAATCATTTTAGATGCATTGTGCATTAGACAGGTTCTATTATGGGTTCTGGGCAATGTTGTTTTTTTCATTTTCGCACGTGATTTACTTTGCGCTAGAACAACAATTGACGATTGCCAATCGTCAAGGCTTATCTCCTGACTTGTAGATATGATAGGATTTAGTTAGGATTACACCTTACTTTGCCTAGTAATCCTTACCAAAACTATGCTATACTAACTAAATACTATAATAACTTTTCTCCTATGTTTTAGTTTTTTGCCCTGATTTGTTTATGTTCATTGTGTTTATGTGAGGTGATCCAACTACGTTTGACACCTAAAGCTTCGTAGTTTTTTTTAAATGAAATTGGATTTGCCATATAATTAAAGGTTTCATTTGTAATTTATGATCATATATGGTCATTTCGTGAATTTCAGAAAACTAAATCCTGTCAAATTTAGTCAAAGATTTGATTCTATTGCCCAGCTAAAGCCTTTTTTAGATCAGTTAGGTTTAAGGTTGAATGCAGTCAGTCGTTACAAATCTTATGTTCATTTATGGATTTGGTTTCCCTTATCTAAGCTCTCTTGAGCAAAAAAAGTCCAGATTCTGTTTAGGCTTAAGTTTTTTTAAATTTAGCTAGTTATTTAAGCCATTCTGTCTGACATTCTAGTCATTATCGAGCCCCTTTAAAAAACCGTACACCCTTTGTGTCGTTTTGGCAAATCCCTAAAACAGCCCTCCCTATGCAAAAACTAAACATATACAATTGCATTAGCTACAATATCCCCTGTCTTAGGATATTATAAATAAAAATTTCATACTAATCAGTCATCTTTATAGTTTTTTTGTTATCAATTTTCCCCACAAAAATTAAAATTCGGTGTAGTTTACAGGAACATTAAACTCATTTCATAAGAGCTCAAATTTTTTGATCTGACAAGTGAGCAGTAAGCGCAGTAAGCGTCCCGTTGCTGTTTCATTGTCATTGGGGTCCATCACAGTTGCTGTTCTGATCTAGAAGGCGTGTATTGCCCCAACCAGTCTAGTACCAGCAAGTGTTACCGCCATCGGCCTCCTATTTATCACTCCCATTTTCGTTCTTGTGTAACACTATACTCTCATTACATCACCTCTCATTCCTACGATAATCGTCATTACCTGCTTATCATCCTTCTCGTTTGGTTTTAAACGTCATAATCCTCTTCAACCTCTATCGGTGGATCATGGTCATCCTTATCGGGCTATGTCGCTGTCTTCCCGACGATCATCATCCTCCACGTTGAAAAATCGCTAATGAAATCTAGATTCCTCTATTGGAATTCAAGAACTCCTTTTGAATCTTGACTTGGTTTTTTTATTTGAGAAAGCTAATCTTAGTTAACCTAACATCTATTTTTTTAATTGATTAAAACTGTATTATTGGTTTATTAGGCATATTTTTGGAAGGGAATCGCTCCACCTTCTCAACTGCAGGAAGCAGTTATAATGAATGAAAATCAAGGTGCAATACTGCCAGCTTTGCTAAGTTGGAATATTACCTGCTATGTTTCTAATAAAACATCTCTGCTGTAAGTTGCTATTTTGATATGTTGTTGGTAATTATCATAAATTGTATGGATATTTTTAAGTCAATTAAAGCATTTTATATTTCTTACAGATCAATTAATTTTAGCGACGCAAGTGTTTCTTTTGGAGTACCTAAAAGTTTTAAAATTGAAAATATTGGAAACACCAAAGAATCTGCGAAGAGTCTTATAAATAACAATAACATGGTAACTAAAGTCCTGTCTAGCCCTGTTGTACTTACAGGAATTGTAAGCAAATTTGTAATAGTTTCAAACAAATATTTGTCGATTGGGCGGACATCTGAATATTTAGACGTATACAATGATGATGCTGATAATTGGGTTTTACAAAGTACATCAAAAAACAAATACGCAATGCAAAATGTTGCTTACTCTAATTTTTCAATAGGCCTAAAAAGAACCCAAACTCGTTTACAGGATCAATATGTCCTCGCTTTAGTTTTAAATTCCGACAACCTCAGCAATTCTGTCGAGTTTACAATACAAAGCAACGACAATATGACAGTTCAATTTTTTTACGAACACTTAGTTCTAGCGTATTGCTTTAAATGTGGATTTTACGATGGCAACAAACGCCGACGAATCTCTCTTATGTACCTTACTGATGACTGGCAAAATGGTGCAAATTTTGCGGTCAACTCGGTTTTAACAGTAGTGGAGAAACATCAAAGCATTCAAGCATTTACGAAGAGTAAAGAAAACATTAGAAATCGGTGGTCAATTAACAAAACGTTTTGTAACTTCTTGAATACTCCATTGCATACATCATTAGAATATTTAAATTTAACACATGTTACAGGTGTTGTACAATATTATAAAACAAAGGGAAAACCCCATAATAATTTTAATCATGTTTTATTAAATAATCGAATTCAAAGTATGTCCGAAAAAATTCTGGGTACAATTGTTAACTGGGAAATAATGAATTTAACCTTAGATAGTTTGTATTTTCAAACTACTTCAATACAACGTATATTGCTTGATACCATGATCAATCAAAGTTTGTGTTTGACATTTACCACTGTTGTCACGTTGTATACAATAGCCACATTTGAGTTTGAAGAGACGTTACACTTAGATGTTTACGCAACTGTTCCGGTAGATAAAAGTAGATCAAATTCACAATTGAACAGCTTCCGATTAAAGAACTATTTAGGCAAATTATTTGTGGATTATTACAAGTTTCAACCTTATAGAAGCCCAATACAATGTAATAATTTAATTGAAAATGATTGCATGTTACATGTCAAAGAACGTGGCCAAATTACTGTATATAATTATAGTGACATCGAAGTGGGTTTTTTTTACAGTTCCATCAAAGACAAACTTCCAGAATGCATTTTGCTTTAAAAAGTAAAAGTTTAAGTAAAAAATCTAATGTTTGACATGTGTGTTACAATATATTCTATGTTTTAAAGGATTTTTTAATTATTAATTAAACGTTTAAAAATATTGCATATTACTAAAACTTATTAACTTATAAACTTATTATTATTGATTTATTTTTTTCATTTCATAACCCTCTTTACTTGCCACAGAATACAATAGCACAAAACAGATGTATTTTTAGTAAGCCATAAACCAAATTGCAATCTTTTTCTTACAGCTGGTTTGATGTAGGTCAATACCCACTACACAATAAGAAGCACGGATAATAATGTGGTCTGCATGCCTTGTCACAAAAGAATCCCTACAGCTTTTACATTTTTAATTTTCTTTTATTATTTAAAATATTGCAGAGTAGACCCAAGGCGCCACAGACCTGCTACTGCAAACTAGTAGTAGAAAGGATAACCGAGAATTACTAATATTATTAAGATGTTTAGTCAAGCACATCTGCATTCATATTACCAACATTCGTTCACACACAAAATGACACTTTACAAATATTTATTGGATTAGGTTGTCAGGGAAACCAAAATTAGACCAACATATTTACTAACAATCTTCTTTTAGTTTCAAGAATTCCTAAATTTTAATTTTTTGCTTAAAATTTTGTACCATGTTTTGTGGCTTTTGAGAAAGTCGTCGAGATGTCGGTAAGGCAAATTTAATTTTTAACTTTTGCTTTAAATAATATATACAAAAAAAACAAATAAAATGCTCACAATATCGTGATCACAAAAAAATTACAAAAATCCAAAATTTATTTTTAAACTATTTTATTATTAACTTGCGACATTTAGGTGAAACGCAAGTTATTAAAAACGTGCGGGCAGTCGGTCTGTTAGCACGATAGCGGCCACAGTTTTGAAATGTTTTAAATTATCTCTTTCTCAATTTAAATTTTTACAAAAGTTAGGAATTGAGTTCGTTAACTAGCCATACCTGTTGATACTGACTCCAAGCAAAAGCCAAAAAGTGAGCTAACCGGGTCAAAATTCAGAGGCAAAGTACTTTTTTTTAAATTTAAAGAAAATTACAAACACGATTGTCAAACATCTTGGTCCAACATTTTGTTGTCTTAGCAACCAAAGATACTGGCTATGTATCGCAAATCTCAGTTTGTCCACATATTGGGTTCTATGGTAGCACCGTCCTTTAATTTCATAAAATTGTAATTTTTTAAAATGTTTAGGATCTCCGCGTTCATCTGTTTTGGCATGTTGCTACACCATGAACAGCCAGATTACAAAGTCAGGTTAAGTAAGTTACCCGGGTTAATTTCAGTGAAATCCCTTTCAAAAAACCTCTGTTACCTATGCAACATACCCGGGTAACCTCCTTACCCCGACTTTGTAATCTGACTGGAAATGTTAGTAGCCTCAAACCTTTTTCTAGCAGCCCCAAAGTTTCCATTGAATTGGCAGTAGATTAAATTGCAAAAAAGACAAATCAAATTAATAGAACATGGAGCTGAGGTGTTAATAAAGCTGAAGTATAATAACATTTAGTCTCCCTTCAATTCATATTTCATTAATAACTGGGAGCTTTAGGTATAATGCTAGTTATTAAGTTCCTCCAAGCAGTCTGTCCGTCTAAAGGCGCAATAGCGTTTGCAATTTTGAGATTTTGAGAATTTTCTTTTTGTCAATATCAATTATGTCAAAAACTAGAGATCAAATTTGTCGGTGTATACCGACTTCAAAAAAACGCCAAAAAGTGGCCCAACCTGGTCCAAACTTCAGGACAAAGTATTGGTTTGTTAGGAATTTAAAAAAAATTACTAGTAGGATTGGGTTATTTTATCCAGAACCCTGGGTCTATTTTTCGTTGCCTTAGCAACCAAATATAATGGCTACTACTGACAAATCTCAATTTGCTAAAGTATATAGTTTCTATGGTAGCACTGCGCTTTTAATGCATAAAATTGTAAATCTGTAAAATGTTTAAGATATGCCAGCTCACGCATGTTTATGTGTATATTGCTATATCATGAGATGTTATTAGCCTCCAGTCATATCCCTCTTGTATGAAGGGGAGTTTAAGCAATCCGTGGTCAGGTATAACTGGTAAAACATATCTCACGTTTGGATGTACAACGATTTTAAAAACAATTTCAATCAAAATTTGGCCAACTTCACCTAATATTTTGCGTGGCAAAATTGATTGTTTTGGTTTAAAAGTGTAGGGCTACCAAACTTGTCAAGACCAGATCAAATCACTATTTACTTATAATAACTAAAAATTAGATGGTACTTAAAAAATTTCTTGTTGCAAATCCGACTTTTTATTTGATCTGTGAGACCTTTTCTTACATGTAATTAAAAATTGCTCACATTCATCCATTATATCATTATTACTACCATTTATCCTAAAATGCACATTCCATGCTAATCGTCTCATATTTTCTTCCAACTGTTTTTGGAAACTAATTTTACTTGGTTTGGTCGTAGTACAAAAGTTAACACCGAGATATAATACAAATAAAAAAAAGTAGGGCAATTAAGGTATTCCTGAAAAATTATGAATTATGTTCTTATGTCTGAGCTCTTTATGGATCTTAAATGCAAGTAAATACTGTTTCCTATTTAGTGTTATGCCTAGTAGTTTTTCCATATTTACAAACCTTTTGTTCCCTTTTCGTCTTGTAGTAGCCTCAATATTTCATATAAATGTCTAAGAATTTTTATGTTTGTTTTTGATGATGACTGGGATGCTGCAGAATATTTCCATTATTATTAGATGTTTGGGGTGGTGGTGGTTGGGTGGTCACTGGTCAATCGTCGATTATATTTACTTCCGCCTCTGCCCCTCCGATCACCCCTCAGAATTTTCCTTTGTTGCTTCTGAGGTTGTTGATAATCATGTTGCTGCTGCTGATGCTGTTCTTAAGAAGAAGCCAGCTCCGTTGAGTGAACATTTTGTGAATACGCGATGTTGTTCCGTTTCCTTCCTCTACCTCTATCTTGAGTATTACCCTGTCCACGAGCATTATTAACTTGCTACCCTTAGCTGAAACGCAAGTTATTAAGAACGTCCGAGCAGTCTGTCTGTCTGTCTGTTTGTCTGTCTACCTGTCTTTTGGCACGATAACGTCCGCAATTTTGAGATTTTTTCAATTTTCAAGTCAATGTTAATTTTTACAAAATTTAGGAATCAAGTTCGTTAACCAGCCATGCTGGTTTATAGGAACTTCATGAAAAAGCAAAAAGTCACCCAGTCGGGTCAAAATTTTGAGGCAAAATACTGATTTGTTAAATTTTAATAAAGATTACAAGCACGACTGTTAAACATCTTGGTCCAGCTTCTCGTTGTCATAGCAACCACATACAATGGCTACTTGTCACAAATCTCAATTTGCGCAATTATAGTGTTTCTATGGTAGCACTGCGCTTTATTAACATAAAATTGTTATTTGGTAAAATGTTTGGAATTTGTGTGTTTTTTGATTTTGGGCATATTGCTGCATCATGAGATGTTAGAAGCCTCAAACCGTAGCCTTGTTGCATGAAGGGTAAATTAAGCAATCCGTTTTCAAGTACCATTTGAAAAACATATGTTACTTTTGGTTGTACCATTCTTTTAAGTACAATGTCAATCAAAAATTTGTTTAACTTCACCTAATTTTTTGCTTTGTAAACATGATTGCTCAGATTTTAAAGTGCGGTGCTGCCTAACTTGTCGAGGCCAGGCCAAAACACCATGTGTCAATGGTAGATAAAATGTATATCGTATCTACCGCCAATATTAATGAACGAAAACATTTGTCATAAATGAATATATTTGTCATAAATAATTGTAATCCGCTTTTTTCCAAAAGTGGCTTAATGCTATCCATGTGTCGCGGCCAACCGTCAAAGGGAGCAAGTTTACTCTGTCCGTGAATGGCTGGTTCATATATGGAAGTGGAACAATATGCACTGTACTTTGGCTGTAGTTATTATTAGTCAAAGGCTTTAAAATTGAAATTTTATTTGTTTTACCGTAATTTAAAGTCCCTTCCCAGAACGGGTATTACACTCAAACTTAGACCAAAGTATCTGCCTGGAAATGTAGGATACTTTAATATCCTCTCGGATTGATACGGATAGTCCTAATTTTTTATTCCAAAATATTTGCCTATAAAAGTATAAGTTTTTCTTTAATATCTACCTGGAAAGCCATGATATTACTAATGTCTTATTCCGAAAAATGTGTCTGGAACGGTTTAATTTTTCTTTTAATATCTACCTGGAAAGGCATGATCTTACTTATGTCTTATTCCAAAAAATGTGCCTGGAACAGTATAATTTTTCTTTTAATATCTACCTGGAAAGGCATGATATTTTTAATGTCGTATACCGAAAAATTTGCAGCTCGTATCTTATCAACACTAGATAGGTGTATGGTGTCTGTCTGTCTGTAATTTTCTTGATTTATTAGAATTGGATTTTCGAAATCTACAACCCCTTCTGTTTCTAGCTTTAATTTCCCAAAAGGTTTATAGGATTCTGTTGTAAGTTGTTCTGAGGTTGGGTTAAATTGAGGCTACGTGATTGTATTACTGTTAAACCTTTACTACTAGGTAAAAATGGTGCATTTGGTTGTACATCTATATGAATAATTTAATTCTCTGCTAGCTGGTGGTGTACTACACGGGTGACGGGAAATAATAAAATTTTCTGACTTGTTAACTGGCACTTCAGAATCGGGGTAGTAGTCAGTAGAAAAACCATTATCTGGTGGTGAAGCACTTCTCGACATTTGTTCATATTACCAGTGATACAAATTGTCTTTTTCACTTATATTGCCTCATTAGAAATTTAAATTTTATAGTTTTTATTTTGTCAACTTACAAACTACTGTTAGGATGTCACTTATTGTATTGGACTAGCCGACACTTATTATACAGTCTTAGGTGTAATGGTTAGGGTAAAAATTCAATTTTCTAAAATGATGTTAATTTACTTTCTCTCAGTATCATATCCTTTTACCTTGGATTTATAAGTAAGTACCTCGGATTTTTCATAAGGTGATATCTAAATTTCCCAATTATACTTGATCCTCATTAATTTATTACGTACCTGTAATGTATGTTATGGTTTTAGCACGTGTCCGTCCGTCTGTCCGTCTGTCTGTCCGTCTTTCTGCGCTCTAGCGTCTAAACGCTTCAACCGATTTTATTCAAATTTGGCACAGAGGTACAAATGGTAAATGGGAAGAAGTGTATTGTTTTTGGGGTCAATCAGACTATGTCAAGGGGGTCAAAGGTCAAGGTCATAATTTTTTTTAAATGACATAATATAGGGTATTAAAAGAAAGGATTTTGATTGCTGATTTCAATGATATATGTTTTAACAGTGTAAATTACATAGTCACTGAAAAATCACTGATTAAAAAAATTCAAATTTGAATTTTCAACAAATTTGAATATTATGTAATAATTTACTACAAAAACCTTACCAAAACCTTACAGGTACGTCATTGTAATTACAATCTTTTTATTAATTCTACTCTTTTCCTTATCTACAAGTGATGTAGCGATTCAATCTTAAAATTACAATATTATATTCAAAATTGTTGTCACCAGGACATCAAAAATCTCTCTTTCTGAATAATTGTTTTTTTCAGGGCCCAGTTATTAATTAGTCATTTTGATAAACAACGTTTTATAATTTTTCTTCGATCAAGGATTTTAATTATATTCTCTCTTGTTGTTTTTAATCAATTTTCTTTCCCCGAGGGATATATCCTATTCTATAATTAACATAAGAACAAAAGCAAATTGTGATATTGTTTGAGTTTCAGAAAGTTCCTTCTCTAGTTGGTATAAGTGTGCACCCTTGCTCTCTTAACGCAACAAAAAAATAATTCGTACTAGACATCGTCGGTCTGCAACTCTATCTCTGACCAGTAAACAGATATGCAAAACCCAATGGGGCAATCTGGGATTGCTAGATCTTAATGAAAGTGTCTAGTTTAAAATAGATCTTAAAATGGTAACCAGCCATTCACGGACAGAGTAAACTTGCTCCCTACGACTGTTTGCAGCTACACATAAATTGAATTATGCCACGTTGGCAAAAAACCTTATTGCAATGATTTGTGCTAAATGTTTGCACTCATTGATATTAGTAGTATGTACCATGTTCTTCTTATTCATCATAGACACAAAGTGTTTTGGTCTGGTCATGTTAAGTTTCTTAGCAACACACTTTTAAATCAAAAGAATGTTTTTTTCAGAA
>JAQGAG010000666.1:0-13707 GCA_034696835.1 Lepidocyrtus lignorum
TTGAGATATGAACCGTTCGACCATGTAATTTTATCTGATTGTTGTCGATTGTTGTAAAATTACATAAAAATGCAGTTCTTCGACTGTTTATTATCGTCGAAAAAAATACCTTTTCACAAGTTTTGTGCACGCAATCGAAAAATAATACAGTCAAATTGCGATTTACAGTCACCAGCTCACCAGAAGAATACGCTTCTGCTGCTTCAGGATTGGGATTAGTATGATCATCGGTATCAGTACTGTACATTTACGTAGGAATGTCTGGGATGGTTGGTCCTCGTAATGAATCTAGCCATTGACACAGAAAACTACGGACGAAGAGAGTGGATCCACCTCCTCCATTGTTATACTTACTCACAATTAGAGCTAATGATAGTTCTTTATAAAAGTCCCAATCCCAATATTTAACTTGGATTTATGCTCTCAGCATCAATAACTCAGGCTTAGAAAAGGAGGCGGAAATGTCCTTCGCTAGTTTTTGAGCCTTTCAGTTATAAATGGTTCAGCTATTTTAGTCCTTCGTCAAGTCGTATGTACATACTTTCAATTTGAGTGTAAAAATATGCTGTGATTTTCCAAATTAACGATATCAGCAATCAGTCCGCCTTAAAAACCAACCACATTTTTCATCCGTATTGCTTGATACTGATAAAAAAGTGATATTTTTTAAGTTGGAAAGCGACAAATTCATATCAATTCCCACATCCTATGCAAAACAGAATTTTTGGAAGGAGTCTTCTCACCAACTCATGTGCGATTATGATTATACATGCCCATGTGGATCTCTCTTTCTATATTTGTCCTTAAATTATGCTAAAAGCGGAAGGTTATACTCATTTCAAACAATCAACTCTGTTCACAGCCTAACATCATCATCATCATCATCCATATCATATCATCAGACTTTCAGCGAATATTTTCCTACCAACTGACATTATTGTCATCACCTCTCCCTCTCATTTCATCTTCTCATCGTCATCCTTTTTCCATTCTCTTTTGTCAAGATTGCCACTACTATATTTACACTTTATGGGGCTGGTGTGCTGGTGCCATTAATTAACCGGATTTACACTTGGATTTGATCCATCCTTTCCATGAACGTGCATACACAAGTCCTGTCAACACTCTTTTAAAATCCTAAGTGTAAATGTTCAACATTCACCATACCACCTAAGGCAAACAGACGATTTTTGTCGCATGTCCCATCATCCATCCCGTGTTTGCCGTTCTTCTTTCCTTATCTCCTGGAGTAAAATACGTACGCCTAAAATAAGCTTTATCTTCAATCTTCACAATTTACTTTGATTTTTTTCATCACATTGAAAAAATCCAGATCCAACAAACCCTTTTCGACTCATCCTCAGTCTACAATTTATTTAGAGTTTTGCGTTTTTAAACGAAAAAATTTAAATTCATCACACAATCAGCACCAGCCATCTATATACTCCATATCTGTCCTACTCTTGTAAATTATCGTGCGTGGCTGGGGTTTGGGTCGTCATTTGCACTTTATATTTCTGTCATGTTTTTTATGCTGGTTTTTCTATTCTCTGTCATTTCATTCCCACCCAGAGCTAACGCAGTATCAACAACCTTTACATTCCACGATTATTCCGCACACATATTTTTTTCCGTGTGCGGTTAAAGTACATAAAAAAAACTACATAGTTACAATATAACACAATATAAGTTGCAATATCTGTGCAATGCAATAGCTACAATATAAGTTGTATGAAGTTGCGGTATTATGGTAATCAGTTCTATGAGTATTTGGGGTCTATGTAGATAAGACTCTATGAAGAAAATCCTATGTATATAAGTAATTATGTAGATGTGCATTATGTGTATTAACCGGGCATCATTTTTTTCAGCAGAAGTGCAAACAAAAAAATGTGCTTCTTTCAAACATACATATTTAAATCTGTAATAATGCAAAATGTTGGAAATACACAATGAACGATTTTTCTCCTATTTTTTTTGTTGACTGTTTTACGCAGACTGTCAGCGCCAGCATCAACCCAGAAACAACTCGTGTTAGTAGCATCATCGCATCATGTCTATTACAAAAATGGAGGAGATTCCCCACATATTTTACAACAAAGTACATCATGTAGGTAAACAAAAGTTAAGCTGGGAGCTCGCATAAATCTGCTGTAAAAATATAGTCGTATTATTCACTAATATTAATGTAATGTTTAATATGTAATGAATGGAGATGCTTTTGACTATGAAAATAGTGATTGTATTGTAATGCATGATGGTACCATGGACGTGCTGAATGCACGCATAGAAAAGACCTATTTTCACCCACTACCGCTCATGCATCCCACAATACAATAAAAACATATTTAAAAGTTCCTTTAATATGGCTATATACATTATGCAGGTTTAGGGCAACCGCCAGCAAGTCTTCTCTGAATGAAAAAATGTACTCCTCCAAATAAACTCCAAATCCAACATTGAACTGGCTGATAATGAGCGTGAGTTACATTGAAAAATTTTCGTTAGCAATTTTACGAGCGAATATTTATCTTCATGAAATATGGCTTAAGTCGAGCATGATTGAACTTAATCCCATTTTTAGGTGACTAGAAAGATGTGTAAGGTGGTGGTGGTGGTGATGCTGTCTGAGCCTCTTTTGGCACTTTTTTGGCTATCGGGAAAAAGTGTAAACAAGCGTGTTTTTATGCGTTATTTATCAGAAGAAGAGAGAGGTTCTCGTTTCTTTTTGTAGAAATTGTGAGATAAGAAGATGATCAGAGAGAAGAGCCCAAACAAAGCAGAAATGAGTTGGAGGTGCCGACGGGGTGGGAGCGGTGGTAGTAAAATAAAGTATTGAAGATGTTGTTAAAAACTCAAAGCGTTTCGTAATGGTACAATACAAGTCTTGAAATAATACTGATGACGAATGGTAAGAATAACTCGAATGGTTATAGAAATGAGAATTACGTAATTAAAAACGAGGTTTTAAAACTTCTTAATTTTATTTTTACGACGAAAATATGGCGGCTACAGACATACGTATATACTAATGAAAAGTTATTGCAATAAAATATTACACAAATAACTTTTAATTTTCTGTCGAGAGCTTGCTAAGCTGATTATGAAGAAACAAACATGCAGACAAGATTTAATTTCCAGTTTCATAAACATAATGAAATTTCCATTTTCGATAGGGAGACGAATTGGGAGAAGTTGTGTTTTTACATCATTTAATTATCCTGATGATGATTCATTGTTTACACAATTAGTTTAGCTGGATTGGATTTTGGGGAAAGATTTGATTTTGGATGTATTTTGTCCAAACTCACTCAGAAGTAGATGTAATATGGCATGGTTTCTACAGAGCAGAGAGGAAGGGTTGATCTTGATGATCGAGTTGAAGATTTAAATTGCTTCTTCCAATTATCACCACCACCGCCAATGTACCAAGCCCATTGTCAGCATTTGTCAGGAAAAACAAAATGAAATGAGAGCAGAGCTCTGAACAGCGATGTTTTCACTCCTGCCATACGTCTGCCAATTACTTACGGATTTATTGAAAGTGGCAAGTGGCAACCATACAAGATAAAAGTGGTAGATTGTATTCCCATAAATCATCTTTAATTTCCTCGGATATTCGGGGGGAGCCCAGAAGAGAAAAAGGATTCATGTTTTTATTGCATATTGCATTGCATTTCATTTGGGGTTTTTGGTAATTGCTTGCGATATTCATGTGGAGGATGCACCCAATGGCAATGATATGGAAGCAGATGAAAATGCTGGAGAGGAAAGCCTTTTTTGTTTTTGCTCTGGAGAAACCACACAGTTTTCAGAAGGGAGTGAGGATGGGATGAGATTTGATCGTTTTTGATATTTGCTATTTGCCCGTGACATGAAAGTTCCAGTAAGTATTATCCCATGCATGGTTTGAAGATGACAGTTACTGGAGGATCGCATCAGATCGGCAGCAGGACAAAAATATGAGGATTCTAATGAAATAAAACAAGATTGTTTTTTTGGAAGGGGAGAACGAAGATTTTTTTCATGAGGAACCGGTTCTTCCCTGAAGTTTCAGAAGTGCATCTCACCATCATCCATGATGCAGTTGGCAAAGCCTGTGGATGAATATAAAAGTGGTCGCAGATGCAGAATGCAGATGTTAAATAATGGCTTTGACCATGTAGGATGCATGCATGGCAAGAAGAAAGTTTGTCTGGAATTTTGTCAAACGTTTTTCCAGTATGAATTTTCTGAGACAAGATCGTGCCATCTTAGACCATGGTCGATTTAATCATGATAGAGGGGCTAGGGACAGTAGCGGTTGGTCGTTATGAACAATATTTATGTCGGGTTGAGATAAAGGAATGGAATAAAATAATCGCTATACTAGCTTTCAGCTACGTAATAAATATGAATTATAATCCAATGTCATATTGACATTGGATGGAGTGGAGGAGATAAAGAGGGGACAATTTGGAAAATAATATGGTTCCGGCATTTTAGGTAATATTTCCGATTTTATCCCAGAGCTAGAACACAATGTGAATAATAAGCGGAGAGTTAGTTGGATTGGAATTTCGTTAGTCGGAGAGAAGTAGTTTTATTCGAGGCTGGAGTAAATCAACTCGAATTCCAATTTTGTGGGGAAAATCGTATTTTCTTTATTTGAGCGTATGGGTCATTTAAGAAAATTGTCGTTCCAGTTCCAATTCTCAAGAATACACTTTTCTTTTCTGACATTAACCCAAAGTCGTGGGGTAACCCAAATTCATCTACCAAAATTAAAACCCTTGGGCTAAAAAAATCTAATGTCAGCGTCATAAGTACCCATGAACAGCCATACAAACATGTTCATACTTTACATTGATTTTAAATATTTAGGAAGGTCTGCTTAGATTTTCAAATTCTATAGCCAGATAATTATTAATCACCAATCTTCACATTACTTTTTAGCATTTGCCATATAATTGCTCTTTTACTTTGTTATCAAACAACTCATAATATCTGATTAAGTATAGCTTATCTGAGCTTCCAATCTCAATCTTCATAAATGCTTTCCCTTCATATCCCTAATTCATGTCTAACTAAACTCATTTCATTCCAACTTCTATGATTTCCCCAAACTCAGCAATAGTATTTTTGCTGGATATTAACAAGCTATTATAATTTTGTCATGCTTTATCATAAATATCCTTTGTCGAGATAACAGCTCTCGCTCTAACATTTCGTTATTGCGTTTACGTGCGTGCGTAAACTAAACGGCTTATTTTCCCTGATGATGATCCCGAGTCTTTTGGAATGTTTGGGGTATGCTAACCTCTACAAAACCTTATCCTAGTCTTATCTTATTATTGTTCTGCCAGCCCTCCAGCTCATATGCCAAAGTCAATACATGTCAAGTCAAAGCGAATGAATAACTCGACTGGATTTATAGAAGTGTAAACAAAGCTAATTCTTTCTTCTCCATTCCTCCTTCCACCTCTTCTCAAATCTAATCTTTTATGTACATAAATTACACGTGTAGCTTTGACTCTTTCACAAAAGGTTCAATTTTCTCTTTTAAAATTCATAATCCTCGAAACTTCTTTATGAATGAATACATTATATTTTCTTATTTTGCTTGTGTCTGCATAATTATCTCCAATAAAAAATATACAGCCTCAGTCGAAGATTACAGATTGCCAACTTAACTTCAACTCGGAACAAGCTTTTAGCTTTTAAAATACACGCAATTTAGATAAATCTTGAGCAGGCAAATAATGAAGTAATATTACATCATAGATATTTTTAGAGGTCATTCGGGGTCAATTCACAAGAGCCAATATGGGACGCATGACGCATTCATCTGTGCGTGTTTGTTTATGCGTAGGAACGGAATTTTTACTCGAATAAGCCATAATTATTTGTTACATCGTTTCTTATCAACCCAGTCATTCATCTCGATCTCACTCCGAGAGAGGAATCTCTCAAACAAAATTACAGTCAAGGAGTCAACTTCAATTTTAAACTCTCCTTGATTCAGGCACTGCACCGCAGCAGTCAAGAACAAACTGAGCCATTATAATTTGGCGGTGGTGGAGGCTTCCTACAAATCTGAAGTTTTACTGAATTTGACATGTTCAAATGAGAAATGACAAGTGTTTATGTCTGGCTGGTGGTGGTGCGGAAGAAGCAAGTGCTGTATGCCATCTCAATATGCCGGTTTTTTTGTTGATCCGCTGTCGTAAAGCATGATGGATTATCTTCTTGATATGATGAGATCTGATCAGATATGATAGGAAATTACTATGATTATGGAAGGGGTATTATATCCCGTCCAATTGTGATGATAATGATAATGATAACTATCAAAAAATGATCATAAGGTTGGAGTAAAAAATGTTTTATGAGGAGTTTCAAAGCGTTTGACTGCTTGATCCGGTTGGATAAAAATTCCAAATATTTTATCATTTTTTTCTCACGGAATATTAATGCATAAAGCACAATAGCAATAAAAAATCTTTTGGGATGGACGATATGATCATCTTCCTTTGCTTCCTTTAATGGAAAATGGGTTTAATTTATCCTATTTTTTCAACACTTTTATTATTTTATTCTTATGATATGAACATGAGGAGGATTAGAATCTTGATGAGTTCAGATTGGTATCATATCATATTACAAATTGTCTAAATGAAATTAATTTATGCAGTAAAAGATGTGATCTGAAACTTATCATGTGATAAATCGATTCATCTTCCTTGCTCAAGGGAATGGCATTATCAAAGAGTGAAATTTCGTCGTCTTATCCAATCTCCACCGCCTTTATAAGTCGGATATTGAAGTGAAATGAACTGAAGAAGAAACCCAAAAGATTTATCTTTTCAAATGCATTGCAATTTTTACGGTCTTTCCCATACCCATCTACGGGTAAGGAAGGATGGAACGGAAACCTTGAAGAAAAAATCTTAATCGTTGCTCAAAATCATGATGAAATGATCATGATGGACAGTGGGCTTTTGATGATTTCTTTTTATTATTGAAGAAAGCATTTAAGAATGAGATCGTAATCCAATCCAGATTACGGGGAAATGAATACGTATCAACAAAGCCGATTTCTCCCCTTTTTTACATCCCTTCAGCTTCCAACCTCTTTTTATCGAAAAAGTGTTAATGATCAGCAGATGATGATGATAGAAAAGCGATAAAAAAATTAATAGGGATTTTTTATTAACAATGCAATGAAAGGGCAATGCAATAATCCCTTTTTATTTACCGTTTTCCTCAAGCATTATATACACCCATTTTTATTCAGGATGAAGAAATTCATCTTGGTTCTTTTCTTCGGGGATAATTTTTTTCTAAAAAGTTCTGTTCCTTTTTTCTCCTTGCTTCCTTCCTAAACCCAATACAAATGGGAGGAGGACGGGAAGCAGATGTGCCCAGACGTTTTTTCTATTACCTTCCTCGAGGGAAAGAAAACGAGATAAGTCCAAATATGGGTTTAAAAACTCTTCTCCATTTCATTTAATCTTTTTCCTTGTCGGATCGTTCATAATACACTCTGGTTGAAAACATTTTATTTATTTGAATTGGTTTATTTCAAAATTTCAAAATGTAAGAGTGGAAAACACTTTGCTAGTCAGTTTTAATGCAATATTTTTTCCACAAAGTATTTTCATTCGTTTAAAATGATTTCTTTTTCTGCGGCTAAAAATGGCTGGGTTTACATCACACGAGAAAAAATCCATTTTATTTTCACTGCCATTTCCCTTAACTTAAATACTTGACTGATTGAACAAAGAGCCATGGCTCATGGTTCATGGCTTGTTTTATCATAAATTGGCTATGAGAGCATCTGTTTAGGCTCCACTTCCTCAATTACAATAAAAAGAAGTCAATTGGATTTTAAAATCGCAGCATAAGTAATTTCACTTGAAAAGATTTTTTTAAACAATTTGAAAGTGCTCGATCCTCCTGATGCTACTCCGCGTGAACACTTGTCTTTGTGGCTTTTCTTAAAAAGCTGAAATAATTGGTGGAAATCAGAAGGAATTTCACAGGATAAAATTATGTTTTAAATGTGGAGCTCAAGTAGAGGCAGTTTTAAAGTTAAATTGAGATGAAAATGAAAGACAGCTTCTCAGCTCACTTCACTTCCAAGCTTAAACTATGACTCTTTTTGGTTTTTTATATATTGTGAAGTGTCAAACTGAGCACTTTCCTCTTCGCTAATATACAAATACAGTAAAAAAAAATGCTGAGCTTTGAGTTTTTTGTCTTAAATGTTTTCTCAATGAGCTGACTAATTCCTCTGTGTCGGCAGAAAACATTAGAGAGATGAAGAGAAACAAGTCATAGTCCTGAAGCCGATGGAAAGAAAGACGATTTTTTTCCAAATAGGTAAGAGCTTTCCCATTCATTCATATTCATCATGTTCACGCAACTTCAGCAAAAGTTAAGTTTAAAAATGTTTTAGGATTAGGAAAATGAAATGGAAAATGACTAACATTTTTTGTCCATGCTAAAAAACCTTATTCGTTTTTGTTTTACTACACCCAACAAAAAATTTAATCCTTCTTAGGAAGTGGATAAGGTAAAGAGAGTACACTTGTTACTTAAAAGTAAATATTTGGAGAGTATATTTTTTCTTCCTGTTTCTTTTACTGTATTGACATTGGAAGGAGAGGGAAACGGGTAAAATACATATATGCTTAGATATATGCATGATGTGGATATGGGAGTAAATATGACAGTAATTATGCTGAAAGAGAAACATGAACAAGCACAGATGCACCGACAACGACGGACCGCTGAAGCCACGAAAAGGAGTCTCAAGAGTCAAGTTGAGTGTCTCACTTTTAGGGATCTTCCTCTAAAAATTCCCAGTGCCCAGTCAGACTTCCATCAGCCGACCAAAAAAAACAGTCAGAGAGGCAAGTAAAAAAAACCTTTGAAGTAAAAAGGGTATGAATTTGACTTCTGCTTTGAATTTCAAGTTTTAACGTGGAAGGGAAGATTTTAAGAAGGATGAACTGAATGTAAGAGAACCCTTCTTCCTCTTAAAGCCCATTTTTGAAGAACGTGAGTTGAGGTATGTTGAGCGAAATCCCACAAAAAAGTCAGTCAGTCAGTCCCCCTTTTCCGTTCGAAATGCAGGGAAGCATATCATGTCCATATTATACTTTTGAAATGCGAGTCTATTCAAGGAGTCTATGATGGAGAATACCATTTAATACTGGGAGAAAAAATCAGACTAAAAATTTTGTGGGAGATTTATTTATTGAAAAGAATTAAAAAAGGTTTGGATCCACCGGGGAAAAAAAATCTGACAGTGAGTATAACTATTCCCAGCGGGAAATTGGCGACAACCTGACGAAATGAAGCCCTGAAGTGAGATGCTGGTGACACGGACAATAAAACTGAACGAAATATGAAAGGGTTTTAAAATTGAAATGGAAAAAAGATTAACATTTTAGACTCACACAGGTGAGGGGTAGCAATATGGTAGCATACACCGGTTAAAAGCTCCTTTTTAAAATCTGAATATGATGCGATGCAATTTGCATTTGAATTGCATTTTAGTTTTGGAACCTCCTCTTAATTGTTAATTTTAGTTTTGGGGTTTTCAATTATTTTGCTCCGCATGCATAGAAATATAAAACGGATTTAAATAACTGTATCATGATGGGATAATAATGTGAACTTTTATTGTGGAAAGTTGAAAGGATGATAGAGCAGACATACAGGAGTTGCAGATGTCATAAAAAGCAATGTTCATTTTTAATTCAGCAAATAAGTCGTAAAGGAACAGTCCATGTTTGCTGTGGGTCATCATCATATCCCATACTGTGTAGCATAATGTGTCAGCAGCAAATGCAATTAATGCAAAAAACATAATAAAAGACTACTTGATAGGTAAGTACAGTGTCCATTTATGGCATAAACAAGCGATAACAATAATATGCTGATTATGGGGGACCGATAACCTAGTTCACTTCCTTATCATGGGATCACAAAATCCATTCTTTTCAATCCAATTTTTACTTTCCTGCCCTAGTAAGTGATGTTGATGTCCTATACCGGAGCTACCAGACCAGTATGATTTTTTAAAGGAATTTTGCATAAATACCAAAATTTTAGCCATTTCCTGTTGACCGTTGAATGAGCTTATGAATGGATGCTTTCACGCGTTAGATATTTTCTGTCTGTTTCTATTTCCGAAATGAAAAATTCAACTTACCAAAAGCGGATCCAATCTGAGATGCCACTACGGCGACTAAAAACACTGACACAACCATAATCTTGGTGATATCCACTGACAAACATTTATATTTAAAAGTTCTTTCCGGATGCCCACTTATTCCTCCTCCAGCTCTTCTCCTTCCTCTCCTTGATCTCGGTATTGTACTCATATTGGGTCCTTTATTCCCACTCAGGATTCCGTTTTCTCCCGTATAATTGCTAATCCTATAGTCTGCCATGGCACAATCATAATTTCTTGAATGGGTGATATCATCGTTACCCAAATCCTCCTCAAAATATCTGGACAAAGCGGAGTCCGGATCCCTGTCCGGGTCGTCCAGCTCAATTCCGCTTACAGAAGCCAAGCAACTTGTTACACTTCGCATGTTTCTTCGTTCCAGAAGATCGCAGTCGAAGTTCCTACTTCATGACATTGAATCAACTTTTCTTCGTACTTATATTTGCATACCACTTTACAATAAAATGATTCTTTGTCGCATTTTGCCTTAAAATTCCTCCTTTAATTCATTCTCTTTTCCCCTAAACTTCCACAGATTAGTTCACTTCATTTTTCTATCAACTTTTTTTTTATCCCGTGACCATATATCAATTTCAACTTTCCTTCTGTCATATAGCTCAACTCGATCACGATCAACGAAAACAATCACCAACAAAGCTTAATCAAATCATTTTCGACACGAAAAATATTGCAATCCATGATACTCTTCCATTTACTCACTATTATATAGAATGCCACAAGTCACAACCTTTCACACACAAACTTTTTTCTCATTCCAAATAGCCTTTTAACACAAATTCAATTTACTTAAGTAACATTTTTAAACGGTACAAAAATTTCAAACAATATTCCTTCCAAATGTCCGCGTCCGTTAAGCATCCACTTATTTTACACTCCTCAAGCTTCTTGTTCTTGAAAGATGATCTTAACAATGTGCTAATAAAAATTATTGTATCCTGTCCTGAGCAAGGTAATAGCAACATATATAAAGCGATAGCAAACAGGTAGAATTTTTTTTATCCAATCCACCTCTTCAATAACTTACAAGCTTACAAACTAACAAAGAACTGAGATGCACAGACCTCAGGTGTACTTACTCTTCTGAAGCCTTTCGGCGGAATGAGGCACGCCAAGCAATGGATCCAACGTGTCCTGCTCATCGGCTCTGCATGACCATTGCATATTGCATGCAAGATGGATTTTCCCTTCCATACGATACATAAGTAGAAACGCACTCAAATGGTGTTCAATAATGATGAGATCATATCCACTCGTTTGTGAGTGAGCCACAGCCGTGAGAAGCATATTTCGTTTTTTATGGATGATGATCATGACTGTGATGGGGAAGAAGTTGTATAAGTGAAGCCTCTACGAAAACATCCAAATACCCTCTCCATATTCATCCCCTTATTTATCCGTTTGCTCGGAGTTATATGTGCGGTTTTTGTCAGTATTGTTGAGAAATAGCTGGGCTCTTCACAAGACAAGGATGAAGCCAAAGCCAAGGCAGAGTCCAACAATGCTCTGTAAAAAAGGTTCTAGTTAAAGTTTAACTAAAATATGTTGACTGCTTCACCCTATCCTACCCTCGATTCATGGTGAACCTGATATTTATTCTCATGCCATGCCATAATCAGAATCAGCCATCATTATTATGAACACATGAACATGGTTAGATTATTATGGCCGGAGAGCCAGAAGCATGATTTTTTTTCTTTGGGATTTCTTAAATATAATAAGCCAAGACTAGTTTTTACATTTTTTCTTCTCCGTATTCATATCCTTCTTTTATTATGATGACTATTTTATTTTTTTCTCCCAAGTTGTTATTGTTAGCCCGGTAGCAAAGAGAGAAATGAAATGGATGCATGAAAAGGTATGGAAATATATGCTTTGGTGTAATTTTATTTTCAGGATATTATGCTTGGGGAGAGGGAGAGATCTTGCTTCGGTTCAAGTTTCATCAGAGACATAGTCATATAACCTGCAGTTTAGAGTAAGTTGCTTGTTAAGTTGTAACAATGAAGAGCAAATAATAACGCTTTGGGAAAAATGCTTTGAAGGTGAAGAAGGGATAAGGAATCCTGAGAAATGTTTCGGGATGTCGGGATATGGGGATGAGGTAAGTGGTGAGGGCAACAAAGAAAGAATGTACCTTGTTTGTTGTCTCATGTTTGGGGTTTGAGGATATACCTGTGCATATTACTATTTTTGATGACGATGATGAAGATGAAAGCTCTTTCTGGATATTTTTGTTTTGTTTATATCTCTCCTTCAGCTCAAGCTCACATTTAAGATTGCTCTTTATTTTTACGATTTACCTATTTAACCTTTTCTCATATTTATAATAATGCAATGAAATGAGAGAGGAAATCGTAAGCTCACAAGTATCAAGATTGGAATTTGTTGTTATGTTCATATCATATCATTCATGTTGGGAATTCGTGTATAATGAAAATGAACAAATGCATAGATGAAAGGTAGATCCGTAAATGTTTATGGGAAGGCTATAAATGAACTGGATTTGTTACAGGAAAAGGTAGAAATAAATGCATTCTTTGAATTGAAATGCAGCATGCAGAAAAAAGCAAAATGAATTGGGACGGGCAGGAGACGGACAGTTAGGTTTTCTTGGAAGGAGGGTAAAATGATGATGATGGTATGAAATGGAGGAAATATTTGTTGTACAATATATACCTCAACCTAATTATTAATTACATTTAAATAAGATATACGTTGATGACTTGATGACAAGAAAGGAATTTCAGACAACTTTTATATTGAATCATGAATCATGATATACCGATTATCTGCATTGCACTGCTAATTAAGACGCTGTATTATAGCTTATGGCGAGCTATAATGGTAATTATGTAATGAAGCTATATAACTGGTGGTAATGTGATATAAAAAGTATTTTTGTGGAAATGAAGCAATCATAAATGAACTAATCATGTAAGGAAACATACTGCTCTGTACAGTCGTGTACAGCTCTACTTTCAATTCTTGATGAACGTGATTGAGTGCAATCATGCTGACATGAGGATATTATAAAAAAATTGAAGTTGCCGTTTGCATTCAGAAGCATTACGTTAGAATAAAAATAAGTTCTTGCTGAAGAAATGTAGTTAATTGGATGGTTGAAAAATTTATAGTTTTGATGATCTAACTTCGGTGACAGTCAATTAAGTTTTAATAAACTGAAATTATGGCAGTGTCATAGATTTTCTGTGTTCTAGGTTGGTGATAGAAAGATTACTAATAACTGTAAGTAAAATTAGAGTAAGTGATATAAACACACTCCTGCAATTACAAATAGCCTAAATTTACGATTATGTAAAATGTGCCGAAATCCAATCATAAGATTCTCTCCTATCTCAATAATCTCAAATCATTTTTAATGAAAATGGTAATCTGGTAATCTCCTACAAGAGAAAGGACTCCTTTTGCTCTGCACAACATCCAAACAAATAGAAAAGAAG
>JAQGAG010000667.1:0-13698 GCA_034696835.1 Lepidocyrtus lignorum
TTAAGAAACCTTCGAATTAGTCAACGGAAAAAAATTCCCCCTGGGGTGTGACTATTCGTAGGTTGAGGTGTATTTTTAATTTAACGGTAAACTAGTAGATAATCTTGTACATATAACTTCTAAATTTTTTTATTCTGAATTTATATAATACATACTATAGGTAATCACGACATATTATGTATATGAAAGTTTTTCTGTAAACCGCACAAATTCTTCGAAGCGGATAAATATATAATGGGCCTACACATAATGAAACGAGGTTAATTTAAAGGAAAGTGATCATGAAGCATCCAGGAAGCGCCGTCACGGTCGCAGTTATTTTATCGACGATAACATATCGGCGTTCGAATTATTTTGATGAGAGTCTTCCAAAATCCTATATTTATGTCACACGATAATATTGTAAAATCTTCTCAATGCGTAGAACTAGCACATGTAAATACCGAAAAGAAGGAACGGAATTCTAAGCCATGGGTGGTTTTTCAGGTCGAAATCTGATGAAGAGCTGAAAGACCATCCTGCAAGTTGTCAGCAGAATGATGCTAATGACGAAAATGAGGACACAAACTTTGATCAGCTCCAACTTATGTAATTTGTTCATTGGGGTGGGGGAGTTATGGTCCGAGTGGGAGGATGAAGGGTCACCACCACCGCTGAAGGAGGAGGATGGATCGACAACATTTCCAAGAAACGTTGAGTTGGAGGAATTCTGCGAAAGAAAGAAAACAATAGGTTTTATGGGGCAACTTGAGACTGTTGAAGTAGGATGTTCATAATTTTTAATTTTCTGTAATTATAAATCCGGCCCTGAACAGATCTCGGAACTCTGCCTCCGGTTCAGGACATCTTCGAAATAAATACAAACGATAAATAAGTTTGATTATTCCGACTAACCATATCCTGGGACGACATTTCAGTCTCCAAAAACGATCCATTTCTCCCAAAATACTCATCACTTTGTGAGATCAAAACCCTCAACAATTTCTGAGCCACAGACGCTTCACTTTCCGCTACACCTCCTCCACTCCCAATCTTTCCACTAACCCCATCATCCCCACTCTGACAATTTAAACTTTTACCCAGAATGGAAATCAACTTTTCCACAAAGTACCTTTCACACTCCGTGAAATTGGCCATGCTGACACAGACAAGCTATATTTACTAACCACTGCTAAAGCTGGCCGTGACCGACCAGACTAAAAAAAACTGATTACAGAAATAGAAATCACAGCAATCCGAAAAAAAAATAATGACATGAATGATATGATGAAATGAAGTTACGTAATTTTGGATTTTTTTCAACGATTTCACCTTCCAAACGAATTTTTGCCGATGGCTAATGACTATCCAAGTCAAAGATGAGGAGAGGAGCTTGAGGAGAACAAAGAACGCTTTCAAAGACGCTGTTCGGAACTGAACAAAATTCTAAAGCGATAATATGACTAACGCTCAGACTCTCAGTCTCATCGAAGCGCTTTTCTTTTCACATTCCAAACAACTCCACAAAAAAAATTCTGTTTATCTTGACATTTTTAACAGCCTCAATTTTCAAGGCTAGAAAAACCTTTTGACGCTGAACGCCCGACTTGACGATCCATCCATTCCGTTATACCGTTATACCCTCCCCTTAACCCTTTCGACAGGACTGAAACCAGATTATTATCAGCTTAAGATATGAACGGTCGGCTTTATAGAAAAAATTTGTGCTCCGTTTATTTCCTCATCCCATGTGGTAGCCAGGACCAAGGCTGATGAGATGATGCCCATCTAAAATAACACTGGATGGGATACGTATCATCAATTATCTCCTCGGTAGTCCTAATAGAGCATGAAATTGGGAAAAAATGAAAGCGTCCCCCAAATATCTACCCAACTGTCCTCATGTGCGTGCCATTTCCCCTTCTAGTAAAAAAAATAGTCCATTTTCATCTTCTCTCTTTGGAGGGTTCGGGGTCGGCTAAATTGGCTCATCTTTCATATATCTCTGTAACTTCCAACGGTGTTCATATCGGATCATAATACGTTGTAGTTTTTTTGGGGAAAAAAGAAAAATAAACACAAAAATTCTAACATATGAGCCATGTAAGATGGTATCGTCATCGTCTTTGTTTATGCTTTAATCAGCAAAAAATGGCAAGTCGATAGTTGATAATATAGATCGTATGTGATATGGGGAAAGCCGATATATGATCCCACACGTGCACTTAAACGCTCCCAAAGCCATTATTACAAAAAATATAGATCAGCTTCCATTTCATATCGGGACATTTTATCTTGTTTCCCTTGGCTTTCGAGAGAAACACATGAGGAAACCGAAGTAGAAATTAGCTTGGGACATTTTTCAACTTTGGAAATGAATACGGGCTGGGGACAGGACGAGGACATGATAATTACATGACGAATGCTGAGTTCAATATGATAGAGGATATCGCTATACATTTCCTTCGTTCCATTCACTTCCAACGGCACATTCAGCGAATTGGAAATAGTTAATGGCTATAGGGAAATGAATATGATTGGGTGAAGCGAAATGAAAATCTATCATGATATGAGGTAATCCATAAAGTTCAACGATTCCCACAGGAGAAGTGTGGAATGGAATGACGTCTGTTCAAGGCGTTTTAAATGCTATCCTGAAGTTCTAGCTCAAGAACGGTCACGAAACGGTGATTTGAAAATTCGACTAAAATTGCAAAAAAAATACTGTTTGACTGTGACTATGTTTCTGTTACTGCCGGATTCACAACAACTACATATTACATGCAACTGCTCCCGAGTCGTTGTCCAAAAAATCTAGTTAAATTATGCTAAGTATGCATTTTGAATTAAGGAAAGCATTTCATCTCTTTGGATAATAAATTGCGACAGTAATTTAACGCGAATTACGTCAACCTTCCTTTCTTTCCTACAAAAAATTAACCTAGCATCCGGTGCTATGTCTGATTAACCATGATTTAAAACTACATTACACATCCTATGTATTGGCCACCGTCCAAGTTTCCGACACTGACACATACTTTAGGAAATCCTCCCATCCCTTGTTAATCATAATATGGCAGGTTTACATAACACTTGCTGCATAATATATTTTAACTTTAAAGTCACCGGTCGCTATAAATATTTGGAGGAAGTTGTGAGAAAAACTATTTTTATACTAGTTAAATGTGCAACACACCTGGTGCGATCTCTACGTAGGCCAGTTGCAGTTGCTTGTAAAAGCTTTACATACAAAAAATACAGAATTTCAGACATATTGATTTACGGTGACTGATGATGATAAATTGTTCTTTTTAAAGTTAAAATGATTAAGTCAACTTTACACGAGCTATAATAATTGGAAACAATACCTTACAATGAAGTGAAAAATAGAACAGAGCAACAATATTGTATTTTACATTATATCCCCTCAATTTTTCTTCCTTTTTATTAAATCATCTTGAATTTTTACATAAAACTCAACAATAATCGGCCCACAAAAATTTTGTAATATGAATTCATAGGAAACGTACTAAAAAAATTGGAGAACATACTAAAATTTAAATAAATACTTAATATTTATAATTATTCTGAAGAAACAATTGACAATAGAGTTCTTATTTGGGTGTAACGAAATTCTCAGTAATTTTTGCCAAAATTTTGTATATTAAAAAAATCATGGGACACTGGACACTCTTCATTATTGGCTGCCTTTGTAAATGTGTATTGTTGGTCAGCATATAAATGCTAGCACAACACAGTTAGGTTTTTTTTTGTATTTTCTAATGTAACGTTTTTTAGTTTTTTGTTGAATACTTATATAAGAATTTGTTTGCTTTTATATCGCTAAGATTTTATCGGATATCACTCATAATTTTTTTATTATAATCCCGATTATCAGTCAGTCAATCAGCATCATGTATGTCATATAACACGAGAGAATTAAAAATAAGCTTTATAATGTAGCGTTAAAGGTTTCAGAGCAAATCAATTCAATTCTAATCAAGGAAGGAACATTCGTTTACACCATAGAGTATAATAGCTTTAGCTTTGTTAGTTATCCATTGTCATATTAAAATCTTGTCATGCAATCAATCTTATAAGTTTGTTTAAAAAAAGATTGTTGACTCAATATCAGATAGACCATTCATCATTATCATGTACGTCAAATAGGTAGGTAGGTAGTTTTTTTGTAGTTTTAATTATTTTATTTGGTAGAAATGTGAAAATGGCAAACAGAAATCAGTTTTCGTAACGTAAAAAGTGTGATGTGGTAGTAATACATACATACCTACAAAATGAACGGATATTTTTTAAATCTTTTTCCTGCGCATTAAACATTTTGCTAAAGTGCTGGTCGCTTCCAACATCTCTCCATCAATAACCCTACCTCAATTTGCACTTAGACTCAATCATACATTTCACACGAACAACAGATAGTAATACTTTGCGTAAAGTGGAGCCAAATCTTCATTTCATTTTCATAGCCAAACTGTTTCCCGGTATTGTTTCATCCGCCAAGCCGTCAATAGAATAATTTCTCTGCAAAAAGAGATTTAAATGTCATATCAATCATAATTCACAAGCAAAACCATTATAATTTATAATTCCTTCCTTCACAATGAGGATGTTGCCATTTCCGTTCTAAACTTTTTACTTACCAGCAATGACACGAAAGTTGCTCCAAGCCTTGTCGTTTTTGCGCCCAATCTCAGTAACGCGTTGAACAAAAATTCCCATGTAGTTTGTTAGGCGTCCTTCGCTAATGAAGCCTTCCACGACAAGACAGTTGATGCAAGCACCAGTCATTTGCAAAAATCCAAAATCCTTCTCCCAGTCTCCACAGCACACAGCATATTCCAAAGCATCCTTAAAAAATCGATCAGTGCTTTTCCAAGTGGCACACCTCTGCTTGAAGTAACGCAAAAATGCCTGCAAATCGAAATTCCAACATACACAAAATTAGAAATCACGAAGTACTTATGCATATGCATGGAATGAAAGGGACATTTAGAAAAATAAATTATTACCTGTTTGTCCTCTCCGAAGAACCGGATAAATTGTTCCGTCTCAAACCGGTTAGAGAACATGGTTGCAATAGATGGCAGCCAATGAGGTGGTTGCTGATGCTCCCACTTGGATTCCCGCAAATCAATAACGTTCATGACGAGACAAAGAGATCTGTTCTGATCATGGGGCAGTGGAACCGTCTCCGCTGCCATTTTCAAATGCTGTAGTACTGTAGTCAACCAGTTACGATCTGCCACTTCAGCATCAAGCTTGGAACCAACAGTAAATAAAAATATAGCCAAAGGTTCCACAGCAGACACAAGGGTTTCCGGAGAACCTGCTAGAATTCTTGTTAAAGCCGCCACAATACCATCCACCTGGAGTAGGTCACATTGGTAAAGCTCTGCAAGGAATCTGAAACCATCTACGGAGGTAGGATTCGCTGCAACAAAATCCAAAACTTTGGCCACGATTTTGTTTCCGAACGTTGGGAGTTTTGCGTTTTTGACAACACGGGCGATTAAATTAGCATGGATCCGCACGTACATGCCGTCGCAAAGCACCTTGTCAACAATGATATTAACAGCGACGTCCATCCCGGGAGCCTCACTACTTTTCGGTAAATAAGATACCAGTTGGCTAGCAATCCTGTGCAGATTCTCGGGACTCACTTTATTCAACAGGCCAACCAACTTTCGCCGAAGGTTTCGCACTTCCATAACAGACATAACCGGGTTCCCTTTGCGGTCCTCGAAGACTCGCTCCTTCGATGCTCGAGAGCTGGATCTGGAAGGAGATGACCGATGCTTATCCCCCTTCTTCGTTAGCTTTCTTTTGGGCTCCTTGCTTCTAGTATTATGGCCACTAGTAGACGGTGCAATTTCAACGTTTCCTCCTGATGAATCAGTTTCTTCCTCCGATGAGATTTTCACGGAAGGAGACCACCACTTGTTGTGAGGAGACCAACCACCACTCCTCATTTCAATGAGGTCCAACACCATGAACTGAATCCGCTTAGATAGCGCCTGAGGGTTTTCCGTCAGCTTCTGGGAGAGCTTTTGAATTATTTCATCCAACCACGGCTTCTTGCACTGCTCCAACTTTGCACCAGCAAATGTCAGAACTACACAAAGGCATTCTACATTTTCATCCCCATTTGCTGTTGAAAAAAATAATCCATAAATTAATGATTAACGCATTCAACTTTAAAGCATTTTTCACATCAGTAGGTCTCCTTATAGCATTCATGTTATCTAGGAAAATTACCTGGATTGTTCATAACGAGAAGCAGATCCTTGACCCTCTCCACAAAGAACTTGGTTGTGCAAGCTTTCTCGCCATAGAGTTCTGCGATAAACCGATAAAGGGATACCTTCCTTCGACGTGTGGCATCCGCCCTTGGAACAGCCCGATCAAAAATTGCAAGTTCCTTATCCGTGGTCAGCTTCTGGAGCTCTTGATTAAGCTGACCGTTGATGGCAAGACGGCTCTCGAAGCAAATATTCTTTGGCTTGCTGGCAATAACATAGCCCAGTAGTCGGGCGTATATGTGCATGTAGATTGTGTCATCCAGTGCTTTGTTCACAACAAGTTGAAGGACTTCCGTGGTTGTAATATGCATGTGTCCTTCCGGGCCGCTTGGCAAAACTCCCAACCATTTCTTTTGCAAGTCGAAGTAGTTCAAAGAGGTAACTTTGTTCAGGACTGCCCTCACTTGCCGTAAGATGTTGTCGCGTTCACTTTTGATTGGGAAGAGGCTCTTCCTTCCATCATCACTTGTCTCCGACCATGTTCTCATTCTAAGGAAACAACAAAATTCGTTATGATTAATGATCTACATAATTTTATTATATTATCATCAATCAAATAGACTAAGGGTACTTACCTCTTCCAATTCTCTATTCGCTGGGCTTCCGCTGCATTGCTGCTGTTGTTGACATCCATGTCAGACTCGGGTGGTGACCCCTGCATATATGGACCAGTAGTACTATCCCGTTGACTGTCCATTGTTGACTTCGTGTTCAAGTGCAAATAATTTGTATGCGTTTATCTTGCTGATGCTGTTGCCTTTAAGACTAATTTGAAATTAAAGCTGAACAACTCCTAAATGTCCTCACTAGCATTTAAAGAGCTTAAGAGATGTGTATCCTTATCCCCCGTTGAAAAACGAAGAAGTTATTGAGACCGTTGGGGATAATGATGGAGATCTGTAGTTTGCTACATCCGAAGTAAATTAAGGTTCGCACATCAGAAAGGATGATGACTTGAAGGCCGTGTCGCAAACAGTGACGACGACAAAGGCCCACAAACAGTTAAAAATCTTATTAGAAAAATAGTTGATTGAAATGACCCATTAGAATCATTTAGTCCGTCCAAACCCCCTTTTGGAAAAATATAATTGGCGATGATCAGTGACTTCCTGATGATGATGATGCTGATTTATATTATTTTTGACCTTTGACCAGTTGTTTTTTTAAGTAGACTCACTCTTGGTAGTTGTTGGCGTTGTGGATCCAAAGAGAGGTGACTCAAACCGTTGAAGAGAATAATTTTAGGAGGGAATGCGGAAAAATAAGCAGTTTGGCAAATGGCTCTGCTGCCACAAAATGACACTTCGCTAAAGTGGAGACATCGGATTGGCGTTTGGATGTTGGAAACTGCTCACAAATGAAGCGACTCCAACTTGACTTTGAACGATATCATTCGACTTGTTGACTCCTCTTCTACAAAGGCTCCGAATAGGGATCCGGATCCTTTTTTCTGTCGACGTGTCAGTGGCTTTTGTTGCTATTGATGACAAGCATGTAAGGTCCTTGCTGATGATTTCTTCGATGAGAAGGAAAAGTTTGTGGCCCTTCCCTGGGCGCACCACCAAACCTCCGCACTTCCCTTTCCTGACTCGAACCCCCTGTCCTTTGATGTTCACACAGTTTGTACAATGAAGGGTTAATGAAGATAACGAAGGGGTCAGCTTCCAAAGACTGACCTCGGGCCCTGACGACGCTGCAGGCGTTGATGGTGTTCGAACACAATTGACCGTCTGAGTTGTTGTTGTTGATGTCCCACGATGGGGTGGTGGACAACGACGGGAGCTGAGCCTCCACAAAGATCTCGGTCCTGAATATTTCATTCATTAACAAACCAAAATTAATTAGAAATTAATTAATTTAAGAGGTTTCCTAACGAGAGGGGTCGTCCCAAGGTGAGGTCAGATCTTCACTCCAACGAATTTACATTGCAACTACACACACACAACCAGCGAGAGAGCCTTCTTTCCAGCCTAGAAACCTCATTCTATGTTACAATGAGCGGGGCTATGCGCTAACTACGCCATGAGTTCATCAGCCAGTCACTCCATCACAACAATGGCTTATCAAAACCTCCAACATAAACTACTCCCAAATCATTCGCAGACAAAAGATAACCCCTTATAGCCTTAACTAGGTCGATAATCATCACTTTAACAATTCAAAATTCCCCTTTAACGTCACTACCGTACGGACCTCTCCTCCAATCCAATCTTCTCCTTGGTGTCACCTTGCAAGTTGGGCTTATGCTTAGGCTATCACATACGTTCGATTACGTTCATATGCTTAGGGATATAAACAACAACAAACTGCGTCTGACTCCTCATATATGGCTGTATAGATCGAGTGTTATGCATATAGTGCACTTTCCTTAGGGAATGTCTTCATATTACGTCTCCATACATGCTGGTATTTCCTTCGCGTTCCATAAGGCATGAATGTTACCGGTGACCTTTATCCGATGGCGAAATTCATAGAGAAGTGGATATGAGGGCTCACAAGGAATGGTGGAAGTGATAGCGTAAGATATGACTAGTCTCAAAGAAACGTACACAGCGAATATTGAGAAACTACGCAGTTGGGTTTTGCACTACGCGTGTGTATTTTTTGGTATGGAAAGAAAGGGGCTTGTGCATAATTTCTTTTTAGGTATATAAGACCACCCATGACTAAAAATATCCTTTTCATCATCGATCAACTCTTTTTATCATGGAAAAATTGGATTATCATCGGATTAAAAATATTTGATGTGAAATTTTGTTTTTAATGCGGAATTCAAGTATGATATGGCGATATGATGATGGTGATAACGATAAGGTTGGTTCGGATTTAGGCATGATTCCAAAGACTTAATGTTTTGAAACCCCCTTCATATGTCCTCTGCGTGTTTTGACGAGACGGTATCAGCTGTGCTTTGTTTATTTACAGTGGTAGGGTATGGGGATAGAACAAAGGAAGGTAGGTAACGGAGGCTTATCGCATCGCCTCATGATGCTTGTTGCTTATCAATACTTGTTTAGCTCTGGTTATCTTGTAATGCATAATTGGTAAAGTAAGGTAAGCCAATAATGTACAATGGGCAGGTTTTATGCAATTCATGTTGGTTTTTTATGTTGGGGAAGTTCTTTCTCACTTTCCCCCAATTAAAAAAATAATTATGTGATAGTGATGATCATGATTTGATGATGCTACACGTACGCTCACTCCGACTCCTCCACGTAATTGGAGTGACTATATGCATATCAAATTATCAACTATCAACCCAGAGTGCTTGAATACTATGTGTAGTGTAGGTATTCGAGCACACTGCTATCAACCAATGAATGAAAAAAGGTAGTTGAGTCTGCATTTTACACAATTTCAATGCACTACGCTACGCATACACTATACACAATTAAGTTTTAAGTAATTGAATGAATGGAATAAGTTCTTTTTTTCTTCTGTGGTGAACCTTGCCTTGGTTGGGGGTTGATGGTCGTGATTTCTTGTTTCCATTAATGATGGTATCTGATATGAAGATTGCTGATACACAACAGTAGTACCGGTTTGCAACCCGTAATAGTTATACATATTTTTATTTCGAAATATTTATTGAAATGCGAACAATATTTTAGTACCCTTTGCGGTTTAAGTAGATGTTTAGATAAATTGGTAATAAATTATGATAATACGGGGTCAGCAAGTCAACTTAATCTTGAAAGAATATATTGGTCAATTGAGCATCCGTAATTTTCCTCAGTTCCTCTGCAAAAATTGAAAGGAAAGCCATTAGTTTCTAGCCATAAGGTTTATGAGAGCCAGAAGATAATATTATTTTGCAAATGTAGGTACATAATATTGCAAATTGACACTTGTTTATCAACATATCAACATCTCAAACGTACCATCGATATCTAATACGTTCGCTCCAGCCTGGTTGAAAATGGCGTAAAACTCTCTTCCATTCGCTGTTTTCGCCACTATCCAAGTCTCTGATACGGCCTTCATGGTAATTTCTCCACTCTCCGTGGTTCTGGAAGGTAAAGTAAGGTTTAAAAACGAAAGACATTACAACGAACATACCTACTACATTAAAACATAGGAACAATAGCGCCCGCATTTACAAATTAGTAAAAACAGCATATGAGCAGATTAAAAAATGACAGTTACCTGGCAAGATCCGCTCGCAAGTCGGCCAGCAACTTGTAAGCATCGATTTCATAACGGATTCCCGGCGAGGATCGTTCAGCCAAGTTAAGACTGTTGAAGTAAATGAACTTCACGTTTGGAGGAGTTCCATCAGAATTGGGACTAATACTTGAGCAGGCTGTATGTGGGGAAAGTGATGGGGCGGAAGATACTTTAGCCAGCTGTCTAGCCATTGAAGTGAAGTTGACATTTAAATACGATTCTAGTTTCGAAACTAATTCGGAAGATAAGTCATCGGTTTCTGAAATATTAGAATAGAATAATAGCAACCGAATAAATAAAATTATAGTGAAGTCAACTACAATATATCAATCAACATCGTATCAATTATAATATTCCACAAAACTGAGCTATGGCTTACCTGGAATGAGTAAGACAAGATAGGATTGTTCCGCTTTGTAAACCAAAAGGTGAAACTTCTTGTACGATCTCGCCTCTTCATGTCCCTTTGCATTAATAGTGGTTGTGGATGCAGTCATAAACGATCCATTGTCAGAATTGGTCATCACGCTGGTATTCATAGGGTTATTGTCGTTATTACAAATAGTGGAAAATAGTTGGGGCTGGTTGGAATCGCTTGTTTCCTGTACCAAATTGATACGGGACTCTCGTTTGTAGATGAATCCGAAGCTGGACTGTTTGTCAGCTCCGGTAAGGAAGTGCTTTGAGAGAAGGTCATTTACTAAAAAGTCGTAAAATGTTTGGATGTGTGCCTGCTCCATCCCACTCCTATCGAAAGTGGAATATGAAAAGTTGTATTAAAAATCATTCAAATAAACATATACCTACGTCAAAAGCTTCATAAACGAAAGAATGAGTTATATTTTTAAACAAATTCTGTACCAAATAAGGCGGTCTCCTTGCATTAGTAATGCGTATTTTACTACAGGCCAGGTCAAAAGTAATTTATCAAGCAAACACTGGATTCTAAGGAACATGGTCCTATCCACTGGAAAGAACTGCAACCCGGTGAAAATATCGGTAACCCCACATTGCCCAGGATCCAGCTTTCCAATGGTCTAAAAAACATATTTTGGACGATAAGATTTTGTCAACATTTTGATGAACTTAAAATAGTAAGTCTTACAGCGTCAAAGAAGCGTTTAAGAGATGACCGAAGCTCCACCAGTCCCTTCTTCTCGTTAATAGTTTCCATTGTATCGTTTAGTAAAACAAACTTGTTATAAAACTTCTCCAGTATGGCACGAAAAACGTCATCTTGCACCTCATCTCCCAAATACTCAATAAATTCTACTCCGTCCGGACTTAGCCTCTTAATTGAAGGAATGCTTAGTACCTACAAGACAATAAAGAAAATTTAGATTAATTATCTATTAACGAGCCTTAGAGTTTTCAAAAAAGTAAAATGCTTATTTAATTTAATGTACTGTAAAGGCCTACCAAGACGAACCAGTAGTTTGGCTCAGGCGTATAGAAAACATATCTTGACTTCTGCGTTTGGAGGGACTCGCAAGGTAACTTTGTATTGAATTTCCTGGAAAGAATAAGAATATCACACGTTTTAAAATCTCGACTTCTTCAAACCATAATAAATCAATGATTTAGGTTAGAATTCTGTGTAATAAATTGTTAATTAATGAGGGATCAGCTGTGAATTGTACTATTTAATGGCTTACGTGGCGAACTTAATTATTGCTTCGCAAAGGCCAACTTGGTTCAGCTGCTTGTCTACATGTGTCCCACTCGGGTGGAAATACAAGACCTTCCCAATTTCCTGAAAATAGAATTATTAAAAATCAAAAAAGTAGCCAATGTCTTTAAAATTAATTCATTAATTCCAGCCAAACCCGGCCACAGTCAAGGTCAAGTAGATAAATTGACAGCAAAACAAGATCAATATACTTAAAAAGACAGCCAAGCTAATTACTTACATCATCTGAATCATTCCCGAACTTATCATTGAACACGTACAGCTTGGAAACAGTGCAAGCTCCATCCATCAGTCGGGCTCCGACACTGGGCGGAGGACCCTGATTGGGCTCCATGCCCCAACAAACTTAGCTAATTTTCCCAGTCTCACAGTACAGTTAAGTTCCACCAATTAACCTGAATTACAGTTAATACTAGACTTTCACTATCGAACAATTCGTTCAGTCACTCACGGCTCTGGTTAGTAAATACGCGTTACGCTGTGATTAATCTTGATCACTAAAATTCCGAATTCCCAATTAACAATCGCATCGCTAATTGTAATAATAAAAGTTAAATGCGTTTATCCTCCCATTGCCCATTCATTTTAAGAACTCAAAACATTTTATTATCCCGTCCCAAGTCCCAACCCATTCAAGTTCTCCAACTTAAGTAAATAAATAAATTACATGCTTGCCTTGACCCTAAACTCAACTCCTAAACATTACATTAGTCATTTATCCTAATTAAAATCCAGTTTATCCTTAATCGCAAGTATGTAAACATTTGCAGATGCTATCACATCATCACATCACAGCCATCACAGATGATTTTGGGTGCTTTTAGCTAACTTTCAACCAAAAAGTTAACTCCTACTCATATCACATCCATCCCAAAAGAAACACCTCAACTTCAACATCATCTGAAGATGTTTTGACTTGTCAAATATCCATATTTTCCGCGCGCTTTTCCCACTCACAAAAAAGCACTTTGTGCATGCTTGCTTTACATATTATATGAATGAGCAAACTGAACAATTGAAGAAAGCAAAGATTGAAGATTGAATCGGATCCAATCAGATCGAGTAAAAGCACTTTTTACGAGGAGATATTTATGCAAATTTTTGCGTTTTAGGAAATTTTCTCTTTTATCCATCCGATCCGTAGAGGGAAAGCCGAGAGCACACATCAAATCAAAAAGTCGAGGAATAAAAAGCACTTTTCTTGTATCATCTTGCTTGGTCATGGCATGGGCATAGTAGGGTTCAAATGACAACAATATCAAATGACAAAAGCATTTCAGGCAGCTCGTTTATCAGTTTTCGTGTTTTTTGCAGTTTTAGTAAAAATTAATTTACGCTTACGATTGGCAATTAACTTTTTTAAATTTGGGTCAGTAAATTGATTAGCGCATCGATAAGCTGAAAGTGGGGATAACAAGTCGAAAGTTGAACATTGAAAGTAATTTGTCACTGGTCAATCGAAGGAAAGGAGTTTGGTTGAGTTTTGTGTGTCGCAGGTCGCAGTCGCAGCGGACAATTAAGTCAACGCCAATTTAGCTTTAAAGT
>JAQGAG010000668.1:0-13649 GCA_034696835.1 Lepidocyrtus lignorum
AGATACACAGGCGTCCCAAACCTCTGCCGACAAAAAAGGGGCTATTGGCACAACCTGTAGTCGTGGAGCAATCTTGGATTGTACCTAATGTAATGTATTCGATAATTCGATCTAAATCTTAATGAATAGATCATTTTGTACTTCGTGTGCCACGAACATTTTTGTAGTAAACAAAATCTTATCAATACATTCTCCGTCGAATTAAAAAAATATTCTTTTGGCTTTGACCTTGAATTTGATGAAAACTTACTTTACAAATTGCATTAGCATCAAATTTTGAAAGTTGGACATGAGCTCCCAGTGCAGTGTCTGGAACAGGCTTGCGAATTTAAAAGTGCGTGTGGAAGTGGCTGGTGGCAGGGGCTTTGACATTTTTTTAAATTTCAAAGTCGATGATGCAAGATGCAATTTACTGTTTTTTTACACACACACGACACAACAAGAATTTGGTTTTCTGCTTGCTCATATGAATTAGAATTAAATAGCAGACCTAAATTACAAATTAAATAAATTTCCATACATTGCACGATTACCAGTTTCAGCAATCTCCGAATCAACGGGGCATTTAAAGATGATTTACGCATTATCGGCATTCTCTCGCACGGACAATATCATAACCAGTGGCTTAATTTTAATTCTTTCATAAATGATTTTTAATCTGATTCAAGTTGGTTTTATTCCATGTTACGATTTGTTATGTGGCGTTGCTTGTCGAGTTTCGTTACTTTTTATGCTGTATCTGTATGTAGTCTCTGTAATAATATGCCTTGTTTTGTTGATCGTATCGTAAGCTTGTACATTTTTATCATGCATATTGCATACACACACATATTGAACTAGGTATATACCCGTTTTCATTACTTCCCTTCCAATTATTGACGTCATGAAAGCAACAGCTGCCCACATCGAGCTCACTTATGTAAGTTTACTTGTCTTCACTGGATTCACAATGGTCGAGGAACACTGTGACTGCACTACACCAGACAAGTTCAGTTGGAACTGCGAAATTAGAGCGATTACGAAATTAATCGGAGCAAACCCAATTGAGATTTAACAGATTTAAACTGAATCATATCAATATCATACTCGAGAGTTTGAAACTGAAGCTATATAACTAGGCTCCATTGAGTTGAGGGCAACCGATCTCAATCGCCATCGCCAGTATCATTTCGTCGAATGTGAAGGGTGGCGGTTGGGGCATGCGAATACGGAATAGTTTTTCTTCGTAATTATCGATGAGCGATGATGAAAATGGAAGTGTTGCCAAAACGTAACTGATTTTAGCAACCAATGTGGAATGATTAGGTTTCGAACATTTGATGTTCCTTCGCTTTCAAATTTTAGTTCATTATTTATTTATTTTTGACAATTTATTTGAGAGAGTGAGTTTATACTAACCGAGATTTGCCAAATGAATTTTATTGTGAGTTCAATGCATGCAACCACTTTATATGATTAGCAGTAGCACGTGCTCCTATTTAACTATTTCATTGTCCATGTTATAAAATGGATTTGGATGATGTGTATGTGCAAATTGGCGAGTTTGGATTGCAGCAGAAGATCTATTTTTTGTCCTTATGCTTATTTAACCTCTACGCTCCCTTTCATTTGATCCAAGCCGTTTTTACAGGTAGTTATTAAATTACCTATAAACTTTATTTAAGCTTCATTATCCACTTTAATCACGAGATTGTGAAGGCAAGATAACTGATAATATATGTATGTTGTACTTTTTTATTATTAATTAATTACATTTGGTTTCTACATTTTGCAGGTCAAGCTCCTCAATTCACCTGTACGTCAAATGGGACGGTTTATAACGACACGTGCAAAGATGGGCGGTTGAGTAGTTGCGACACTCTCATATTTCAGGAGTATCCAGACAGCGTTGCAAAACAGGTAGGCTGATTTGCTAAATTGCCAACCAAAAACTTCATACGAGTATGTACATAAGAGGTAAATTAATCCATCACTGTGTATTTGTGAATTTAAGTGGACCCTCGTCTGCGATGAAGGCTACAAGGCGAAGTTTGTTCAGAGCGTTTTTATGGCGGGGGTTGGAATTGGTGCAGTGACACTGGGAGCATGTGCCGATTCGTTTGGCAGGCTGAGAACACTTGCGGCGACACTTTTGGGAATGATAGTTTTTGGGATTAGCTCCAGCTTTGTGCAGAGATTTAATTTGTACTTGTTTATGAGGTTGGAATTGAATTGAACTTTACAGTTTACACCTTGCTTCATTTTAAGTACACAATTTTGAATTCTTATTCTAAATCTGTTATTTAATTAGATTTCTAACTGGAGTCTGCTCGGCTGGGAATATCTTGTCAAGTTTTGTACTGGCTAGTGAACTCGTTGGTGCTAGTAAGCGAGGATTATGCGGAAATATTTATCAAGTATGGAAAGAACTTATTTTTTTTTGTTAATAATTAAATGGCTGCAAGGTATGAGCGAATATTTATGTAATGAAGTTTAAAATTGTAATTTTGGATTGCAGATCTTCTTTGCTATAGGCATCGTCCTATATTCTTTCCTAGCTTATTATGTGAAAGACTGGAGAGCACTTTCTGTTTTGGCGAGTTGTGTTGGTATTCCATATATATTCCTTTTCATGTGAGTCTTGATAACATAAAATTTTGTTTTGAAAATTGTTTTCACAGTATGATATGATAACAATAACTTACCTATAACCAATAATGTTACCGGTCAAATTAGATTATTACCGGAAAGTCCAAGATGGCTAATTACGCATGAGAGATCAAGGGAGGCGAGGAAGGTTCTGCGCATCATTGCGGACAGAAACGGAATGATATTCCCTTCAGACCTGGAAATCCTTGTTCCTGTACCCAATGCTAATAAAGGGACGCTAATTGACTTGTTTAAAAGTAAGAAGACGGCGCTGACCACCTCGATTCAAATGTTTTCTTGGTAAGGTATTTTGTGAATGAGTTACATAAAAATTATTTGGATGTTCGAAATCATCATCTCATACACATTATTGTGATTGTAACGTGACTTTCTATAGGTTTTGCAACTCAGCAGTATACTACGGCCTAACCCTTGCCAGTGACAGCCTAGGAAGTAACATATACGTTTCAACAATGCTCTCTGGTAACTTATTGGATCTAAAATTCTAAAATTAAAATTTAATGTATTTATCATAAATCTTGTTTGCGAAAGATATTTAATTAATAGCATCTCTTATTAAGGTGTGGTCGAGATCCCTGCGTATATTATTACGGCTATACTTATTGACTGGTAAATTTGTTATATTCCTTATTCCTTTAATTTAAAGTTTCAAAAGTCTGTCATTGCAGAGATTAAAATTAATTTGTAATTGTGCAGTATCGGTCGCCGAGCACCTCTAGCCTTGTTTATGGTCATTGGAGGAGTATCTTGTATATGTATCCAGTTTTTCGCCCAACCACAGATTACCATTCCTCTGGCGTTAGTTGGGAAGTTATCAATCGCCGCAAGTTTTGGAATAATTTATATTCATAGCACTGAACTTTTTCCAACAACGCACAGAACTTCCGGGCTTGGATTATGCTCGTTTTTTGCCAGGGTGGGAGGCATCATTGCTCCATTTGTCAGCCTTCTTGTAAGCAAAAGTTTCAAATATGAGATATTTTATCTAAAATAGTACATATACCTATGTAGATCATAATTCAAAATCTTAGAATTTTAAATGTTTTGTTTTATGGATTAGGATTCGGTCGAACCCCTGGTTCAATTCACAATTTTTGGATTGCTCAGTTTTACATCAGGAATTTTGAATCTACTGCTCGACGAAACTCTAAATAGAACACTTCCAGAGACGTTGGATGACTTAAAGAATGTTGGAAACTTAAGAAATGATCGTGGCAGATATGCCCGACTGACAAATACTGAGGACTTGGACGAGTCGGAGGAAGACGATGCAAGAACAATTAAAGTAGACCCTGTGGTAACAGTATGACTTTTGTAATTTTATAACTCCGTTTCTTCCCAATCGAAAAGACTGAGCCTATTTGTAAATTTTTGGTGTAACCTGGCCGAGATGTACTTATCTTATGATCACAAAATACTCAATTCAATTACGATTGAGCTTAAAACGTATTAGAGTATATAAACATGATATAACTTTTCATATAAAATTAATTTTGTATAATATAGTATGTACCTTCGTACGCTTCACGGATACGTCGCGCCGATATGTATTTAGATAATCACTGTTCACTGCAGGTTTTTAAACATGCATGTATGCCAATTAATATTCCATTGTTATTCTAAAAAACTAAGATTTTCGCAATAAGTAACAACAGACTGTTCGTAATTGGATGATTAAGTTCAAAAATCTTTTTTATTTGATCAAAATCTTTAATACTAACAAATAGTGGGTGTTAGGCAGGCATTTAAGGTTACTGTGATAATTGAAGCCAATACAATGTATCGAAATAAAGGGAAGAAAATGATTATTCAAACGAATATTTTATAACATACTTATGTTGTACTTGTTTTAAAACTTTACTGTCTCGACTACTTATACTCCTTACGCTGGGTTTGACATTTGTGTTTATATACAGTATTTAAATGAGTCGTAACAGTATTAATTTAATATTTATTCCGTAACAAAAATTGACCATTGATCTATATATGTACATATTATCACATTGTCGACGCTAACTCATGTTCCTGTATATGATGATGCTTTTCTTGATTGTTAAGATCGGATGGAAACTTTCGCTCGTTTCGTATAACAGACTCCAAATACTCGGGGGTTAGTTCTGTGTCTCTGGTTTCGTAGAAGTGATCGTAATCCTGCGTATTGTAGCGGTAGCGTTTGTATTAGTTTTCTAGGTATCCTTAAGTTTATATATTATCCAGCATGTTAATTTACGTTTTCGTCATTGTGTCCTTCCTCACTTGAACCATCATCATCATAGTAGACATTCCCTAACGCTTCCATGTTGGGGTCATGTTCGTTGTCACTGGAAATTCTCAAACTTGCTATGGGATGTTCGTTGGAGTCTGAATCGGCGTGGCCTTCGTCAGGCCAATGTCCATGAGGATATAACTTCTTAAGTTCATCCATTGGCTTTTTGAAGCCACCGTTAAAGTTAACATCGGGCCTAATGAAGTTTATGGTCTGGGGTAGAGTATGATCTGGGGAAGGATGATCTGAGTTAACTTGCGGAAGGACATGGCTAGAGTCTGCTTGCGAATCGACATGTTTAGAATCTGCTTGTGAAGCGGCATGATAAGAATCTGCTTGGGAAACGACATGATTTGGATTTGCTTGCGAAGCGACATGATTCGAATCCACTTGAGAAGGTACATGATTAGGATTTGCTTGTGAAGGGCCATGGTTAGGATCCGCTTGCGAAGGGCCATGGTTAGGATTTGTTTGTGAAGGGCCATGGTTAGGATCAACTTGCGAAGGGACATGGTTAGGATTTGTTTGTGAAGGGCCATAGTTAGGATTTCCTTGTGGAGCGCCATGGTTAGGATTTGCTTGCAAGGGGTCATGGGTGTAACTAGGCTCATGGTCTCCTGTTTGCTCATGAGACGAACCCCCATCCCCAACGTCATGCTCCTCTTTTTTCATAATTTTCCGTTCAACTGTATGTCGGTGCTCTATTTCGACGATTTGGTGACCTCCGCCACTGCATGTATCTTGAAGCTCATGGATCTTCGTAGTTAGTCTATCCACCAAGTTACGAAGGTGTTTCAGATCTTCCTCCTTCAACTCCGGTTTTTCTGCCATGGTCCTTATAGCATGAAGAAGCTTCTCAATAGTGTCTTCATCATCGCATTTGCTCCCATCCCCAGTATCTTCACAGATTGTTTTAAAGTCATGGCCATATCCTTGTCCTGAGTTTTTTCCTTCGGTATTTAATCAAAAATTGTCTTTTAGCTTTTTTTATCTTGAGCTTGGGTCTTGTAGAAATTCACTAAAGGGATTAGGGAAAATAAATACCTTGCGAGCCGGAGCCTTTGGACTTGCTTTTAGCTGAATGGGCATTTGTCGCATTCCAATCATCCATTGTAGGATAGAAAGGATCCTCCTCGTCATCTAATTCCGAGTGATTCCTATGAGCGGAATCGCCTATTGACCCAACCACTTTGGTCTCAAGTTGATTCTCATTCCCTGCTCGTTTCTCGGAAGCTGGTAAATGGGAGTCAATCGTGCATACAATTTTTATTTTGGGCTTTTTGTAAAGGTATTTTTTCTTTAAGTATGGAGTTTTTAACACATTTTTTTAATGCGGTGTGTATAGTAGATATGTATCTTTACGTGCTGTTGAAGTGATCGCGACTGCAAGGCTCAGAACAAAGTAAATGAACCATGTCTTCTTACACCTGGCCAGGGAAGAATTTGTGAGTTTAGGGATTTTTATGCCGGCCGTCTTACATGCTTGTATTGTAGTATTGAAAATCTTTGAAATTTTGTATTAATTACCACATTCTTCCCGATTTTAAGTCAACGATTATTTTCGAAACTATGAAGCCAAATCAACTACAGCTTATGTGAGAGGCTTGGATTGCAAAATGGAATTCTCAAGTCATTTGGACGAGCTTCGGCTGCATTGCGTCATGTAGTAATAAGAATATGTATGATTCCAATAATGATTTGAGTTTCTCTTCTCCGTCATTCTGAAGCATGAGCAGTTCATATTCAAAGTTTCCAAGGGGGTTAAAATAATTACAAGTATTTGCATTACAACTTTACATGCATTTTAAGGTAGTTTGACACATTTTACTTACTTGACGACAACAATACAAAGTCGTTAGAAAAGGCATTGTTGCTACAAAATGCATGGGATGTTACATTGTACATACCTAGCTTACAATACTCATTTCTCAAAAATGCTGGAGAGTTGTCATCATTTGCTCACTCAATGCTATCACACTCTTGCTCAAATCTGCAGGTGCAGCGTAAACGAAGCATCATGATTTTCATTCATGCATAATAACAAATTCAAAAATGTGCCTCTTTTACAAATGAACACGTTGAAAATGTTTGATAGCAATATATCAAGAATGACTGGTTGTTGTAAAGAAGAGATAGGGAAATATGCATGTTTTCCACTATTTTCTTTTCTCCAAGTAGAATTTCAAATACATTTCTACCCTTTTTTGTTACAAGAATTTTCTTCAGGTTACTCTTTCCATTACAGTTTAATTACAAAAATAGCCTCTAATCTCATACGATGTAGACTCTTCAACTAATAGGCTGAGGAAGAATATTCGTTCTTTAGACAAATTGGTAAACCATGTACACGAATGCATCATGTATCATTCGGTTTAAATATTTGATGCATTTTCCATGCATTTTTCTGTCCGTTGGAGATGAGATGGGATGGGGCTGAGGTACTTACTTCATTTAATAGGCTCGCCATTCGAGTTCTTTTGCTCTTCGTGGGTGAAGGTACCTAAACTGGATTTTAATCCCTTGTCTGCCTATTCCGAGGATGAGAAAAGGAAAGAAATTTTCAAGCTGTGAATTTCATCGTATGCCTACTCAAACAAGTACCTTTTTAGACCTGCAAACAAACTGGGTCCTATATTCAATTAGAAAACTTTAGACGTAGTGGAGTATAATCCCTTCCCTAGAATTCTTATCCATTTGCCAACCGACGTTTGTGGAATTGTGTTACTACTACAGTGCAGTTCGTGAAAGAAAAGCGTGAGTCTACTTTCGGAAACCGAAACGGCAACAACGCATTGTATTTAGTGAAGAAATTGAAGTGTCTTACGTTCCCCCAAACTATTTGCTTGAAGGAAAAACCACATTTTGATAATTTGATAATGGAGAAAAAGTTGTTGTTGTATTTTCTGCTTATTACGATTGGAGTGATTTTCGTTGTCCATGATGTGCGTGCAGAGGCTTCCACCGAGCGTTCGGACAGTAGCAAAATGGAGGAAGTAGGACACGATTTATCAAAAACTAGAATTGACAATGGACCTGTTGCAGATACCAATTTTGCAGGTTTGTGATTTCAGATATTACGCTTCCATTTATACTTTTGAGCCTACGGTATATGCATGCGCAAAGAATATTACTTAGGTATATTTTTTTATTTTACAGATTCCATATTGGAATATCGAAACACTACTCTGCCCTTAACTGTACTCCCACATAGACGACTAAAGATTCATCGCCGTAATAAGAACAAGCATAAACCTTTGGGTCATATTCATCACAAGCGTAAACCGCACTCTCATCGCCCACATAATAAAAAGGACACTAGAGTTAAGACGCTGGACAATCAAAATCGGGGAGTTGTGTTTACTGTGCCATTAACCCTACAAGCGGCAAATTCTACACGTGCGATGTCGGGGAATAACCGGAAGAATGGGCGTCGAAAGCCTAAACGACACCACCATCCTCATAATCTGTACAAAAAGCTTAGCAGCAGAATGAGGATACTCCGCGCTGCCGCACGCAAAGCATTAGCAGAAGAAGCCAAGGAGCAGTAAGGGACTTCCGATTTAAAATAGGATTTGCGAGGTCCAGCCTGGAGCTTCCAGCAAGTTCTCCAGTATGTTATTCCGTACACACACATTCTTATCCACAAAAACACAATCATGCAGCGAAGACAACATGCCTTCATAAATTAAGTTGTTCTGCTATCTTCCACTTTTTAGTATTATTTACTGTTTCTGACAAAACTCCAAATAATTTATTGTTCGTTATATATATATAATTTTAGATGCATTTGGAATGTACAATAAATCCTTTGTTATAAAAAACTGGGTCCAATCTATCCAACTTTCGGCAGCAGACTCCGCAGACACTATCTTCATCCAAAATATAGCCTTGATTATTAGCATCGAGTTCCACTTTATAGTCCTTATTTATGCGCTGGGTTAAGCCCCTGAGTAGGTCCGTTCGCCGTTGCTGTTTTGGTAATACAAAAAAATTACAAACATTGTATTGTTGTAAGAAACTTCCAAAAATACTCGCCGTCACAACATTTTTAGACACTTTTTATTTCGGCACCACCGTCGTAGGTGAACTTAAATGGATGTGTATGTTAAAGTACACTAATTGTCGCTATTGTCTTTAGCTTACTCGGTGAAGGTTTGTCCTGAGTACTCTATGAAGCACATCTGCAAGTGGTGTAACTGACCACTCATCGGGTAGTAGAGGTAATACTACAGAAAAATCAAACTCCTCTGCGTGACTAGTTAGTAGGCTCCGACATGCCTCCATAATTTCGGGTTTATCCCTAAAAATATCAATTTCATATAAACATTCTTCACAATGGCTGGATGCAATGTAAGATAAGTATTCCTTCGTGATGTTCTGATACATATTGATCATTAGAGGAGTATGTACCTGGAAGTCAAATAAATATTTAATAGCGTCATGAACGCCTTTTCTTTCTGCACATGATCTGCAATTTTGCTACAATATTCGCTGGCAAAGTCGTAATCATGTAGCTCTTCCACAATGACTTTCAGTGCTGGATCATGATCTCCAGCCTGAGAAATTAAAAAAGAAAACAGCAAAATAAATTACAGTGAAATAAATTAATCTCTCAAGTCAGCTACGAGAAAAATGATTTTAGTAACTTACTTTTCCATGTAAAATGGCTAGCTCTAGCCGCAGCTGAGTTTTCTGGAGTCTGCCGATAAGGAACTGGACTTTGAGGTTATTAGACGATATCAAAAGTTGCCTGAATTCCGTCCGCATATTTTCGGAAAGCGATGCACCACCGTTTTCTCCGATTGCATCAATGTAAAGCGTTGCAAGATAGGTATGCAGATCCTCATCTTCTAGTTTTTTCTCGAAAACACAATGCCGAAGATACATCATACAAATTGAACGATCAGAAGACAGCTTTTCAGCTATTTCCAAAGGCTGGAACGTAGGGGAGGGGTCCCTTCTGGTGAAAACTTCAACTGCCTTGATGGAGTCCAATTTCGATAGCTTATCGTAATACTCCCAAATCAAACTGACATTTGATGAGCTCAGAAGGGTTTCAATTACAACATCGACTCCCTCAAACTCATCAGGATCATTGCATTTCCTGCTTCCACCGAGCAGCTCAATCCATATATCTAAAGCCTTTCTAACGTCTCCTTTAGCTTTATACAATAAGGCTGCACAGTCGAAATAATTGTGTTCCTCCATCCATTCGAAACAATCATCATAATCTATATTCATACAGCTAACGTGGTCTAAGATGATTATGTACTGCGATTTGTCGTAATTGGCGGCTAATTTTATGGCAGATGTCGATAAATCCTGCAATGTACCAATTACACATTTTATGAATTCTCATCAGCATAGATTTTTGGTAACGTATTTATGTTGTCATTGTCATTGTGAGTAAACTTCGTTGGTATTCACCAATAATCACTACCTTCGAGTCGGGCATTGTCTCGTGTGATGTTAAAACATCAAGCAGAAATGAGGCAAGCGTACGAGCTTTGTGAGGATCTCTTTGAACCATCTATGGAGCATATGAAGGAATAATTAAATTAGTCGGTGAATGATAAATTGATTGATAAAGAAAGCTAGTTTATCCCTTCCAAGCTCTGTAGAGTACCTGATTAACGTCAATGAAATCATGAAGTGATGGTAAGCTTCTTGTGAAGACGGTATTAGATGGGAGGATTGTAGGAAATAGACTGATTATCTGAAACACGAAATATCATTAGAATTTGATTTTGATTACAAATAAAATTTAACAGCTGGAGCATAAAACAGTACTCATTGTGAGTAGTATGAAATTGGCAGCATTTTCAGTACCTCCCTAAGATCAATATGAGACTCCCTAATAGCTTCTATACAAGCGGTTAAGTCTAAAGTTGTCATTCGTAAAAATACAGCCTTTCGAAGTATTTTTCTTCGCAAAAATTCCCTCCTTTCATCCTTAACATGTGCCAATTCCAGCAGATTTAACGCTTGCTCGATTTTTTCAGAATCTATTAAAGACTTTAAAACAAATATCCAAAATCCCTTAACGGTCATTAATATATAACTTACGAATAATAGGCATTGTAATACTTACTGTGTAATATCGTCAATATCGTGTAACAAATTTAAATTTAGATTTACATACTTACATCAACTTGTTCATCCACTGATATAGGAGCAAAGCGATACAAGCTTCGGGCAGTTCCCACATATAACTTTCCCTCTGTTAAAGCTAAACATTTGACTCCGGGAAAGGGAATCACGTTACTTGTTGTCGGATCATGCAAACTATGAAAAATTTAATTTCAATAATTTAATAATCTTCTTTGGTCCAAAAGTGTTTAAATCAAAACGCTTAAATTTTCTGGCATTGTACCTGTTGACATAAATAACGTCATTTCCAGAGGCCACAACGTTCAGCCCGTCAACGACAATTTCATTAACTTTTTCATGCCATATAATAGGGGGTCGCTCGCTGATTCCACTTGAGCTTGTGAATACTCCAAGACCTCCTGGTCCAATTAACAGAAACTCTTCCTATTGCAATAATTTAATAACAAAAAATAAGTTCATCCTGTCTTACAATTAGCCAACTACCAAAATGTCAAGTCAGTTAATTTTCAAATTACCTTTCCAGCGTTGACTATTTTGGGAGATACATCCTTAGGATCAAATTGGCAAAGCTCAACAACATTTTTCTTCTGCGAATTCATGTCCGCAAAGACATAACGACCGGAGGATAATGCAGCGCACACGAGTCCTGACTCCACCGCAAGGTTAAGGGCTGTGGAGTCCAAACTGATTTCCTTCACCACGTTAAATCCTTTCTCGGAAGCAATGGCCATTATTAACGACTTTCTCCTTACAAAACAGAACTAACAGACAAGAGTAAAAATCAAAATCGTTTAGTTTACCTAACTATCAACTAGAATCTTTATTAATCTTCGTATTGCTTGCTTACTGTTACTGCGAAAGGATCACAATCCAGCGGATTTTCATCAACGGCAATACAACTAACTCCGGTCAGAGTATTTGAGCCCTTCAACTCCAAACTTTGGATGTCATACATGCCTAGGGTTCCTCCTGTAAGTACAATTAGACTGTCCAAAGCAGACGCACTTCGTATTTGGATTACTGGTTGACCCTATAGTAAACAAAAATGCGACTTGATAAATGTCGACTTTCAATTTTCAGGTTTAAAAAAATGTAAATCAGAATCATAGTGCACTTTTAGTTACTAACCTTATTGAGGTTCGTCTGTCGCACGCGACTGAAAAATGTTTTGCTTCTCTCATCCGTCATGAAATATTCCATTAAAACCCTACACATCATAATAAAAAGTTCATACATAGTTCAAGCACAAGTGAATTTCGTTAATTGAATATGTCATAGGCAATAACAATAACACAAATTTAGTTACCCCTCTGCAGTCCCCAGAAACATTCGACTCTCGCAGCATTCTATGCTCAACACCTATTTAATTTCATTATACATTTTTTTAAATTCCAATTTCAATGTTGCAAATTAGAATATTTAAGTACAGCCGGCCGAGCCCATCTTTAAAATTAATCCACCCTCACCTTTCCAGTGGTTCCCCCGATATCCACAGAATCCACAACTAGTTGAATATCATACGTCTTCACCGATGAGGAATCCATTGCACAGCTAGTTTAACTAATCGTACTCCAACTAATTACTTCAAAAATAAAATGTCAACAATCACTCCCTCCTGTCAGAACAAACAACCTGAATCCACCCACCCTCCACGATAATAAACTACAATTTAACTTCCAAAACGTGATAATTTGATTTGATATGATCTCTTTACACTAACTAGCATAGCATGTTCTCCATAATTAAATGTTTTTCTGCCTGATTATCTAGTTTTTAAATATAAATGCACTGAAAATGCTTTTACTTTCTAACCAAAATATTAAGAAACTCAACATTTGACTTGACATGATATCTTGATAATTTGACAGTATGAAAAGCACAGCTGATGTAAAGTCATCTGTATAAAAAGGAAGGCTAATATATGCATTATGCATAAATGCTTTTTGGATTTGGACTACAGCTCGCCGTGAATGCATCTAAAGCTCATGTATGGGAACGCCTACACCACCAACAAAGACATTTTTTTCATATAGGTATGCAATTCTAAATTCTAAAATAAATGCATAAGTTAATGGCAAAATAAGTAAAAATTAAACTAACATTTAATTTGAATTGAATTAACAATATTAACAATCCGATAATCTGACCTTAATATTTTTGCTTTATTTCCGTCAGTATAAAACTTGGCAATTTCAATTTGAATTTGGGAGCCCCAAATGATTTCTGTCTACAAATATTATTTATATATTTAAAATTCATGCTTATTTAGTCCATTCCCGGTTTAGAAATCTGCGAACTCCTTTGCACATCGTTCTGTCGACGCGACGCGAATGACTTCCTCCTCATAATCATCAAAATTGCTGGTATCCCCAGTCCCCTTAATTTTGGGAGTAAATGGACTGGTCAACTTCCTGTTATATATGCTCACCCAGTCCGTGTCGGCAAACCATTTGGAGTGCTTGATGTCACCCACTCCGTTCTTTAGATTTCCGAATCTCTTGCTTAGGTCAACTTGCAACATGTTCTTCAGAAGATCCTTCAAGTCGCTGGAGAAGTGGGAGGGGAAGCGTATTTTCCCTGAAACGATCTTCTCATAAATTTGGAGGGGTTGATCAGCGAAAAA